>JAULKQ010012511.1:0-11851 GCA_032356285.1 Smithsoniella earleae | reverse complement strand
CTCAACACAGCCTCTTTAACACAACACAATCTGATTCACGTTCTCCACTCAAATTGTTCTTTCCAGACCACTTCTGGTCACACTTCTGGTCACAAATACGATGTGCGCTCTTCAGCTGCATCACCAAGAGTAATCACAATTCATACCAGGCTCTGGCTGCAACAAACATCAACCTCGTAAACGTAATGCGTAGCGCCCCGTATTGGAGACATTGTGCACTCGCCATTACGAATCCACTCTATCACATGCTGAGTTTGGAGGAGCAGGCCTGCTCAGAATGTTTGGTCACGAGAGTCAGTATGTCTGGAGCCACGCTGACTCTACCTGGCCATTTTTTAAGCAATAGGTAGTCCGGTGAGGCTGGCGAAAGCCTGTATTAAGTACAGTGGACCTCTGGTGGTCAATGTATTGATATGATAGCTGAGCACAGAGGATACATTGAAATGTGAGAAGAGTATATAAGCACAGTGCATTGATATACTGGTTACAGAGTGAAAAGAGTGTAAGCCTGATCATTTGTAAGTTGGGCACATCTGTTATCTTTACAGCCCAAGCTACCTTGTACTTTTTCACACAGGAATCTCACAGTTAGTTGGGAAACAAACTCACCGTCAAACCACAGGGAAGATACTGTAGACACACACAGACTTGCTGTAGAAATTGTCACAAAGACCTTGGCTTGGGATATGCCTAACTTACAGATTGAGTGTTCACTACTATCACTCTGCTCTTCTTCTTATCCGCTACAGTCTATCATCGCACTGTGCTCATATAAGCTTCTCACTGCACAGTGTATCCTCTGTACTTGGTTTTTCATGTCCATACAGCGGGTGATTCTAGACCCTGTCCGGAAACTATTACACACATCTACACAAGCCCAGATACTTCTACATTCCTCTGTAGTGTTCCACACAGTCCCGGAGACTTCCACACTCTTCTGCCACACTCTAGATACTTCTGATTACGTAATGGATGTTTCCATTGCATGTCACACATAATCTAACAATATCCCAAGCCAAGGTCTTTGTGACTATTGCTACAGCAAGTCTGTGTGACAGTGGCCTACTTGTGGTTTGACAGTGAATTTGTTTCTCGACTGGGTGGGAGTTTCCTGTGTGGCAGTGAGCAGTTAGGGGTTATAGACCTGATGGTCTATGGAAAGCTCTAGAGTAGTCCAGAGAGGTGTAGAAGCTTTGATGTTGGAGATGGTCTGGAAGTGTGTAGAAGCTTCTAATCAGGGCAAGAGAGGCCCAGAGAGTGCTCGAAGGTTCTGGAGAGGTTCAGATGCATATACTGGTATCCAAACGAGTCCAGATCGTAAAGGAGGGTGTCGCAAATGTTGTTATCAGTGTGTGAGCTACAGTTTTTGCCAGAGTAACATCCGAGTGGGTCATAGCAGCATCCGTCGCATGCATTAAAGCATCCGCGCCGCGATATGAAATTTCAATGCGCACACTTGACTGTCCAATGCACGCATTTCTCCGTCCGACAGAAGCGTTGAAGTGTCCATACATACGCGCGTCGTGTGCATGTCGCACGCACCTGTTCGTCCGTAGCGAGCAAATTACAATCCATTGCGCTCCCTTTGTATCCGAGTCGCCTGTAACAGGCTTTAGCAATCGATGTTAACGCTGAAGTGGCTTGAAGTTGAGCAGCTTGCTGATAGCTTTTAGAGGTGCGATAGACCTCCAGAACGGTTAACAAATGGCGCGTTTACTTCTTGCTTTATAAATTCGCCGCTCTAGCCATGGTGATACACACACTCTTACTTGTGCTTCCGCTTGAAGTTTCGAAGTCCAATCCGAGAGTAACAGCTGTGAAGGGGATTCCAACACCTTCAATGAGTATATGAACACGGTCGAGACCCTTAGTTACATTTGCTATACTTGTCAGAGTTTGGTAGTACATTGTTTCTGGAGCGCCCTGATGAAACTGCCACCAGTGCGAGGTTGCGTGTTATTCTCCATGAGACTACACCTTGCTCGGATGCCTTCACTCCGTATTGTGTACCGAATTCGTTTCTTCATGTAATACGAGTTGGTGTACCGAAGGCTATTGCTTTAGAGGACTTGTGATTGGATGTAAGAGTTCAACAGCTTGTAACCTTGCGGATTCACATTATCACACCCGACGTGACTTCATGGTCATAACACTGTCCAGATCACAACTATCTCGAACAGAATAAATTATATAGTAGTCGCGGCAGGTAGAAAGACACCCACGACCGAATGTTACAGGCCCCTCGGATACAAAGCGAGTGCAATGGTTTGTATTTTGCTCGCTACGGACGAACAGGAGCGTGCGACATGCACACGACGCGGACGTGTCGGACGGAGAAATGCGTGCATTGGACGGTCAAGTGAGCGCGTGGAAATTTCAAATCGCGGCGCGGATGCTTTAACGCATGCGACGGATGCTGCTATGACCCACTCGGATGTTACTCTGGCAAAAACTGTACTAAGGTTCGCCGCATGCTTGAGACGTTACCATCACTTTGTTTTTTGCCTCTCGCCCCTCGTAGATGGTCTTGCAAGCAAAAGAGCGGCACTTGCGGCGAGCCTCAGAAGGTGGTATATCGAAAGAGAGAGAGGGGATATCCTGGCGATAACCCTCAATGACATCGAGAACGTGAACGTGTCACTTGTTCATCCAGCAGGAGCTCAGCAGGACAAGCAAACACACGGACTCAGCTACGGAGAGGCGTGATGAGGTGCAGCGTAGGCATCACTCCTGGGAAGGTACAGACGGGTTCCGTGCCCGTCGTTAGCTCAGATATTCGTTTTTTTTTTCAGTCAAACCAGTGCTACTTCATACCATTGTGTTGCTGCGCTAACCGTGTTAAACTTAGGGGTTTTTTATCAAATGTCATGAGTTTATGATAAAGTCGATATTCAACATGGGTTACGAGGGTTTTCATAGAGACTTTCATTGTGCCAGTGCACGTTCACTGGCGTGTCGATACTGGGGCTGGCCCCTTGGTACAGGAGAACAGCTCATGACCTTCCAATCCTATAGTAACCTTTTAAAATCAAATTATGGCATAAATAGTAGCTCAAGCTCCCTGAATGATGCCATGAGAGCATCAAGTCGGGAGTGGGTGAAGTCTAAGGCGGGAGCAAGCCAACAAAGAGAAAAAGGACCGTTCGGCTAGCGAATAAATCTCATCGAGAGATATCTAGCCTTAATATGACAGCGGAAGTACCTCCTGGGCTACCAGCAATAAGGGGGTCTAGCGGGGCTTCCACAAGACAAGCGACGACTTCCAGCCCACTCAAAAAAGGCAACAAGCGCAAGCGAATCGACGAGTGCACTCAAGATGCTATATTTGATGTTTCCACTAATTGCTTGGAGCGTAGGAGTCAGCGGAAACAGAATTTGACAAGCGCGAGAATCTGCATGCTTGAACAAAAAGTGATTACCGCTGATCATGTATACGCTGACTTCAGTGTACCTACAGTCTGATGGTAGTTAATTTTATCATATACTACAAAATGGGCCCGATTTATAGTAAAACAAGCGAACCAGGCCATTAAACATATATTTTCGACAATCACCACCCTTCGAGAGTGAACCAAGGGGAGCAGAGGAAGGATACAGCTTTATTCGAGCGAAAATCTTTCAAAGTCAAAGATACAAGTACAATGTTTCTCTCTAAGTACAACAAGCCCGCCGCGTTCACTGTTCACACAGTAAAAATCGTCGTATCTGATAATTGTTAGCCGGCAGGGCCCTTCTCTGTACCTGTTTACGTAGGGTTCAAATGGGTTCCGGAACCCTTTAGGCCAGGCTTTTCCTAACATGGTCCGCGTTAAAAGACATCACTTACAAAAGGTTTGTCCTGCCCTAATTCGCATATGTAGAAGTCATAGGACAAGCCTCGTTTGTGTCGCAGAAGCAATCAAAGCAGAATGTGCCATCAAATCATCAGTCGTGCAGTTGTACATTTGAATCCCATGAACTAGTCCGCGCACAGAAACGCGCTTTCCTATTCAGTGTATGAATCTCACTCGTTGAATGAGCTTTATATTCTTTATAGGAGCCCAGACCCACCTGCAGGCTGATATTTCGTTGTTGAACATGTAGCTGAGAGAAAGGGGTGTGAACAATTGCGCAATTACTGTCGCTGAATTTGCGCGCACTTTAAGTAAACGTTATTATGAATTATTATCTTTAAATGCTAGTTCGATTTGAGAATATGTGGGCGATGGGGCTACGATTCGGTTTCCCACACTTGAAGGTCATAGCGATTTGAATGGAAATGGCAGTCATTCGCTACACATGCACAACTCAAGCCACGAGATCGTGTAAATAACTAATGTTGATTATCCTTTGAGAGTTGATGTTTCTTGCTGTTTGTCAAGACAAGCTAGGTCACTTGCTTATTCCACTGTGCACGACCACCACAATAGTCCATCACCAATAAGTCACAATCGCCGAATATAATCCTTTCTCGCTGTATAAAAACAGTATTCGGTACTGTACAACTTATGCGTGTTAATGAAAATTACCTCCGCGAGCCCCACCACTCGTGAATACTGGGCGCACTTAGTATGCTTGTATCTTCGTGAACTCGAAGCTTCGTGAACACTACTGATCCCATATAATTTCACACTAGCTTCCCCTCCCATGCAAACAAATACAGCTTCATCTTATTCCAAATTCGCAAGTTTCAGTCGTGCTTCAAATATGCCCTGTCGTCGTCGGCCTCACCTGAGGCCGGCTATTTTGAGTACAGTAATTCTTTCTTTGGAAACTGAGGAAATAAGTTTGGGCGTACCTGGTATGACTAGTCACGACTGTTCAGTTCCTGGGCTGGACACGTGATCGTGAAAAACCAGTTCACACTGAACAGGTGCTCTTGTGCCTTCATTTACGCACTGTTATAGTTTATCAACCCGATTCCGTGCAGGAACTCGGCTGTTGAAACCGACCATGAAAGCAACCGGCTAAGTAGTAGCTTGTAACTAACAGGATTTAGTATTTTAATTCGACTATTGTCTGCTCAAGGCACTATTCGAGAATTGAAGATCTGATATTTTACAGATGACGCGTGGCATCGCATGACGGCTGGGATTATGAAATCTTGATTACGAGGACTTGTTATGTGACAGTCTTTCGCTTGCAACTCAAAAGCATTGTGATGTTGCAACACGTTGTACATAGAAAGTTACATGAATTTCTCTCGTATCTGCCGGAGCATGTATGGAATATGGAGTTACTCCGGAGTGTTCTGTATCTCAGACTCCAGGCTAGGCGAATGCTTCATAGATCAACTTGAGTGCAGAGAAAAAAATATTGCTAGTGTACTTGGATTAGGCAGAACATTTTGAACGACCATGGCACTCCTTATATGAATTCACGCGGTTTCCTGTCTGTATCCATTGTCCTGAACTACAATACAATACTAAGTTTCGGCGGGTGTGGCGGCGATAGTCTTGCGTGGCCTGGCAAGGTCTTGGTTGTGTACACCTTAGCCATTCTACGCAATTCCTGCCAACTCGGCAAGCCCGAATGCAGACGAAAATTCAACGTAACACCATTGGACGAGGACTTTGGCAAAAAGTGAAGAGCGAGCTTCACATCCGTGCTCCAGTATTGATGTTGGCAAGCTGTTGCAAAACCAAGTGTTAGCTTGTATAAGTACAGCGTATCAAGTCGCCTGTGTTACAATAGGAACATAGATTTGGTTTCCCCAAAACATCGACATCGTTCAAATTCATGTTCAGCGGAGAATTTTTTATGGAGCAGTTTGAGGCATGATGTGAATCTTCTCGACGGCCGGGAATGTTGCAGCGCTCGGCTCAATAATGCCCAACTATGTGTTTCATCTCAGCAATCATTCAAGTGAAAGCGCCAGCGGGGAACCGTTCAATGGAAACAGAACCTTCATCCCAATACCAGGTATTCTTCACCACCGTGTCTCAAACAACCTTGTAAGCTAAATATATGCTTTCTGATGGTCAAATTCTTCCTTCATTTGGAAAGATATTCGCGCACATGCTTCTTGGTTTCGTTCATCATGTCGTTGTCTGGTTATGTGCAGAGGTCCCTGTACGAGGCCAGGACGAGGACAGCTTACCAACAATATGGTTAGCGGTTTTCATTCTCGTTCCAGCAGCAGCTCTCATCATCCTTCTATGCGTTATATGTGTGCACGGAGCACATTCACGGGGCCAAGCATGGATGCGCAGGCAGCAAGCAGGTGTGAACACTGCAGCCAGCAAACCGCAACGGAGTGGTCACATACACTAGTCAATTCTTGAATGTAAACTTTTGATTCTGTTGCCTGTTTTCATCAGCGTAAACATCAATTCAACCTCGCGTATTCGCAGAGGCTGCAGCAACATCCTTCCTGGCTACCATGGAAGCACAAGGGACACCGATGCCTGGCATCAGCCCATCAGGAACCATGCCCCTTACAGCCATCGTTCATCTCTGTGTGCAACCTAACAAGGAGCTTGCTCTGGTCACGCAAGAAGAGCAACAGATATTGGAGCAGGCTCCGTTCAGCTCCCGTCAACTCTCTGATCAACCCATACCGGCTTCCGGCGTTGCATCCACTATGATATCTGGTGATCTGAGAAATGAAACCATCCTCGAAGGGCAGCCTGCGGTGTCAGCTTCCCGCAACTTGCAGCATATGGTTGAGCAGTTGACGGCACGCACCAACACAATGACTGCATCAGATCTTCACCGGTCTATTTCATTCAACACAATAACAGACGGCTACCCAGCTGCACCCAGTACAACGCCGTCGGGGTGTTCAGAAACTCCCAGCACACGCGCGGACCGCAATCAAGGCATACAGCTGTCTCCTCACACTCACAGTGCAGTCATCCAACACAGTAACGCTATATCTCTGCACTCAACTGAGACAGTTATATCTGTTCCCACAAGGCCTCCTGGGGAGGCCACGTCTTCTCCCGAACCGTACAGCATGAGAAACGCGGGTTCCCAGCGAGCTGAAAATGAACTGTCCCTCAGCCAGTCTTCAATATTGCCAGCTCAATCACGCCATCGAAATCCATACGCATTTATGCTGGATCGCGGTCTTCAGGACCCCGGGCATTGGAGCGAAGGAATTGTACGTAGCCCGGCAGCTTCGTTTAGAGCTGGTTGGGCAAGTCTTGGAGCCACAATCCTTTCTTCCCGCGGCCTCGCCTCTGCTTTGACTGATGATGTGCTTGCTTGGTCATCATTGGGACTCCCTGTGTTCATTGCAACACTGCCTTTAGAGTTAGCATCTAATTCTATACTGCTTCCAGCTTCCCGCAGCTGTTCTAAGCGCAGCGCATCAATTCGCCAGCGCATTGCATGTCGAACGAGCTCGGCCCATTCACGCTTCCCTAGTACAAGCCCACCGAGCTTGTCAGGATTGCAGACGGCCACCAGTACGTGCTGCCATACTTGCACACTGTCTACCGCCTCGGGGAATGTGGTCTGCACTTCATCGGTTAGTAACGATGCCGCCAGGCTAGCTGCTCCTACTAGTGCCATTTCCTCCTACTCCACAATATCTGGCGGCTTTCACAGCGGTCAAGGATCAATGAACGCGGCGCTGCAGTCCTGTCGTTTGCCGCCAGATGACAGTAAGTGCACTATAAGCAGCCTGGGCAGCTGTGGCAACGCATACCGCAACCCAATTAATAACGCTATTAGAGCGTCCTCGCGCCAGCACGTCACCAGTCAAGGTCTCCAGTCTGTCGCAAGTCCAAATTCAATTTTTGACAAAGGCACGGTTCTTCGTATGAGTGATCTAGGAGAGTTTGAAGGAGACCCGCTCGACGAACAAGCACTGGAGTGGGTTTCGCCTCCCCTTGTGGCAGGCCCTGGCTTACAGCGCGGGCACGAGGTGCCTTGGTCGGAGCTGTCGTTACTCCCGGAAGGAATGCTTCCCGTTAGCATAGTGGCGTCCGGTGCTGTGGCGCAGCCTTGGCTTCGTTGCAGTGAAGGAGAAGCACAGTCCGTATATCCTATGGACACCGTGTACGAGGGGGCCAACAGTGCTGAGGAAATGGCGTCTTTTCCTGTTGATAATTTGCAAAACGCGTTTTACTCTCCTCTTGCAGACCAGGCTATAGAATAGATGGCCACGTTTGATGATTTCTCGATTTTTATGAATGTATTGTTAGGCATTGAGAGGGTAGGTTAAATTGGGAAGCAATTTTTCGCATCAACTTGAGGATTGGATATGTGTGTTGCTTATGAGTCGTATGTTGACAAAACTCTTGACTGTGACTATTAATGTTCTATTAAAATGAGGGTGACATGTTGTAGCATCAATTTTCCCTTGATTATTAGTATAGATGGGACTGAAACCATCATTGGCGGTGACTGGACTTCGGTAGTGACGAATGTGTACTGAAAGGTAAATGTGTGCTTGTGAATGGTTCTGTGTACTTACCAGATGTTATGATGATAATTTTTTGCATGCTTCACTCCTGAACATTATGCTCAAGTTGTGAATGGATAAGGTGACACATTCCTACACTGAATTGCTATGTGACTGGCAATTGTGGTAAATATTGTTAGTGATGTAGTTTACAAATTAAGAATTTAACACTTGATTGAGGATATACAACCAGCTAACAGCAATCACGTCGGATGGCGCTTCTTCATTTACGCAGCTGCCTGCTCTTCTAGTTCTTTGTCGATTATGTGAACACCTACTCCTTGCCCAACTCTTCTCAGTTGGCTCACGTACACTGCATGCTGTTTAACAGACTCTACCTGAAGAGCAAAACCAATGTGAGGTGTTGTTTCGAATAACTGTGACTTGCTCGCAGAACAGCCATGGTGTATTCATAGTAAGGATGGGTCTGGTACCTGCTCTTCCAGAAGCTCCCCCTCGATGAAATCGGTCAATGCAGCGTCATCGTGTTTAGACGCTACGGCATGCAGACTGCGCAGCTTTTGGAAGTTCAATTTTTCCAAAGACAAGGCAAGTTCCATAGCATATAGTGCATCTCCCTTTTCTTCGTTTGCAAACTCCATTTCAGGCATAGCTAGAGCCTGCATGATTAGATATCGTCAAAGGGAGGTAGCGGTTCACTTTCTCTGAATTCCAAATCAACTCACAAGTGCGCACAACTAGAGTTACTGCCGACCAGCCTTCACTAACAACATGACCAGAAAAATGAAACAGGTTCATCAGCATACCTTGAGTTGAACGCGTCCACCGCGTGTGTTCTGATATTTGAGCAGCTTGTGCGCATGTTCGCGCTCTTCTACACTGGCTTCACCAAAGAACTTAGAAAACCCAGGGAGCCCAACATTGTCCCGGTCGAAGTATGCTTGAAGAGCATGGTATACATACGAGATTGTATACTCGATATTAATCTGCTCATTGATTGCGGCCTCACATTCTTCGTGGAAGTCAACTCTAGCGTACGACTGAGTGTGCGGAGTCTTGGTCACCGTGGAAAGTTCCGTCTGAACTTCTGTAAAGGGTTGGAATACCAGACCTGTCATTTCTGCTTGTTTTGATGCCTGTGTAACAGTCTTTTGGGGTTTTGAATACGCTCGACTCCACGCGTGCGGCTGGTGATTCCGTCGCAGAGAAGACTGGCACATGGGCAACGAAGCTGACATGTTTCGCGCTGGTGCTTGAAAGGATGCCTGTAGTGCGCAAGACCTGAAGAGTACCCCGTATAATTAGCATAGCGCTGTCAGTACACATTGAACCAGGCAAAAGTGCCAAACTAGTAGTCTCGCAAGTATCCAACGATGAATGATTATATCATAGTATGTATCTAGTGACGATAGCGTATAATAATGCCTTGATGCAGGCCCATAGTAGAGCGACCGACATCTGGGCACTCGGTGATATTCGCCTGATCCTCCACAGAACTTACATACAGATTGTAAAGTGAACGATTGAGCATGTCGATCATTCAACTGGTGCATTACAGAAGACGTAGAATTTCTGATGAACCTTAGAGAACAACCAAGATACCATCCAAAACAGTCCTGAGGCACACCCAGACTCAACAGTTACTTTTCTAATTTGAAGAACATGAGGAAGATACATGACGGAAGTCAAACTATCTGTAAAGCAGGTGATGTCGTGTACAAGAAGCAGGAGTTACTTACTTCAAATTGGAAAGAGAACGCCACTGATCAACCTTCGAGACATTTAGTAACCATCGATCTTTCGGGAGTAGCTGTCGCCTATTTATATTTTTCTTCCATCGATTCTTCTGCGCGTGCTAGGCACACGCCAATTGCACATGCCTTATCCTGACACGCTCAGAACCATCCAGAAAGAGAAGGAAACGCATGCATGAATGCATGGATACATGCATGCTTTGTCGCAAGAAGCACAGATTCGAGGGTCACCACAGATTCGAGATCATAACTGGACGTGCTTCAACCTCTTCTGAACAATTGATTAGCTCAAAGGTTCCATTTTTCTCTACACGATAGAAAATGGCGCCTCCTACCCGTTGGAGCGAAGCTAGCAGTGCGCAAGTGTCTCTGTCCAGGTCTGTATGTTTCTCTTCAGCTCCTCGGTTATATCTACGATTGCTTATCTCAACCATCGAAATTAACTTTATGTACAGGCCACCAGCGTTCTTTCAGGCAAACCCGTTGCCGGAGATTTTGGTTGAACCCTTGTAGGGTATGGGCTTCAACCGTGGTTTCAACAAGTGTGAGTATCTCTGTCCTCGTGTAAATATGACGCAATTGTGGTTGGCCTTTGGTCGTACCCAACGGGTCCAGTGGTACGGAAAATCACGTGCAGGATCAACGCTCGTTGCATGGCATGGTACTAGCTCGCGCTATAGCACTTTTGTAGAAAGGACACTGAGCTTTGTTTTTGTTAACTCTCCTCAAATCCACGGGGAGTGGGTCAGGGAATCTGTAGCTATGCATGCTTTTAGACGCTCTAATTTAGCTTTTCACCCATCGATGATGGAAATGCAGACTGAGCATCTAAACGAGACGCCGAACTCCCCTGTCACAAGTCCATCCTTACACCTGATTCATTGGTATTAGGTAACTGTACAACGATTGATTCGCACAACAATCACAAACTCCTCATGAAGAAAATGGTATTAGCTGTTGCAACTTGAACTTAAGACTGTTCACAGTTGTTCCTGTAGAACACGAGATAAATATATATCAGACATAGATTTCGAAGCAGACCAATGGAGGTTTGAACTGCACGAGTAGAACAGAATGCATCAATCAAGTGGCATCACAATTACAACTTAAACTTTGTCCAATCCGAAGCTTGATTACCTAGAGAACGGTGTGATATCGGATGTCCGCACACCCGCTACACAAGCTGAGTTATATTCTACGATGTCACACAATAGTGTCAAGCTTTTTAGACCGAAGAGAGGCCACTGTAGGGAGCATGAACAGTTCATGAAAGTTCAGCTGTGTTGGTTGCGCGATGAATCAGGGTCAGGTCGGTAAGAGTGTTTCTTGAGGTATTAGCATGATTACTATCTGGTTGCTTTGTGAAGTATGCTTGCTACATATCTCAGACCGAAAACTCAAACGTGTACAGTAAAATGATGGATCCTGTGTCGGCTGATTCGGAGTGAAGCTGCTACACAAGGAGGGGTGTATTGTCAAACGATGCGCGGATGTCCGACGTGGAAGGGTGAAGTGGATGGCGTGCTTGGAACTTCAGCGGTCAAACTTGTTCAGAACTCGTTCAATTAGTATTAGAACGGCACTTCATCACGCAGGCTGCTCCAGTAGCCGCGAGCCCCACTACACGCGACTCAACTCCGTCACCACCCACCATCCCCAAGGGAGCGGAGACATCCACAGCTTCCTCCGCCCGGGCCCCGGCTCTACCATTATCGACACAGCGTACATCTCGCCCCTGAGGGCC
>JAULKQ010012500.1:0-11858 GCA_032356285.1 Smithsoniella earleae | reverse complement strand
AAATTTAGAATACTGCAGTTCCACAGCAAGTATAAATAGATTAGCCTTGTATTGTTTTAGCACGACAGATGTGCTGTATAAAGGTGAGGATACTGAGCTGAGTGAAGCTGTCCATGTTGAGAGAATAATACCTTGTTGTGATGGAACATTTGTGCAGGTCAACTTTCGCAATAACAATAAAGCTCAATCTTGTTGACATTGAATAAGTTCCACAGGTATTTCTCTTTATGTAACCACGACAGATGTGCTGTATGAAGGTCAACTTTCGCAATAACAATAAAGCTCAATCTTGTTGACATTGAATAAGTTCCACAATATCTGGTAAAAAATGGAGGGCTCTTCCCACAAGGCATCATCCAAGCACGAAGGACTCGGCATGTCTTCTCATTCCAAGTACACATGTCTTCTGTTCATCACATTTGTCGCGGCAAGGCGCAATGCCCGAATGTGGTATGGTGATTCTAGTAAGTGAAGGCAGTCCCTTTACGTGATGCGAGTCTTCACGAAAGCTGTTCTTATGCTTCTAATGTTCTTATACCATCTCGCTGCAGACGTGCCACGCGCTTATAATTTAGTCAATGTCACTCGACTAGACTCCGCAATGAATCATGTGGACTTACAAGGTGGTTCTCAGAAAATATCATTTCTCGATATCCGGACGTTGGTAACAGGATCCCGTTGAAACTCTTTTGACTATGATTATGAACGTAGGCGTCTAGGTGGGTCTGGAAATGCGGAATGGTTTGACTGAAGTTGAGATGTGAGGATAACTTGAGCCCAAGAAATCCTGTATCGCTCTTATCCGGGAGTTGCTTCCGATAACCACCGACAGAGGGACATTGTATTCACACGAAAAAGCTGCCAAAAAAAAAGAGAAATAATACAGAGAAATTATGAGCAGATAATTTTGAACATGAGCTTTTCTATTCAAGTCTGCCGCGCTCAATAAGAGGCCTCTAGTTTGATTTGACAACTGCGTGAAGCACTTGATGCGATGTGGAATGAAGGCTGGTGTTTCACTTCAGAAGAGTTGCGGAAATAGTTCCTGTTTTATCATTATTGTTGTTGTTACTTCGAAAGGGGGCCAGATGTCATCCGTAAAATACTGTACGGCTAAGGTACTGGAGTCACCCTCATGTCTGGGGTTACTTGGATAATGCCGAAACGAAAAGTGCGGAGGGAGGAGCAGAGTCTCTCTTGTAGAATAGCTGTTCTACGAAAAACGTTATTTGTGCAATTAAAGAGGAATATCCTTCTGATTGGTGATCTCACAAAAGGAAAGTCACCACTTTCTAAGACCACTCACATGGTTCGGCGGTTTCTTGTACAAAATCGGTACAAGGACCCAACCATCCCCTTTTATGTATAGCTTTAGGTTGTTACGGTTTCAGAGCTTGTGACAAGATCATACGAACGCTGTGTTACATTTAGGTCGATCGGTACTGATCGGTATTGTACGTATGCGCTTCCTACAGCAGTGGAGTGAACATTGATCGCCAAATGCCTGTATTCCATAGAATGGCATACGTTATATACTCTATCGGTAAAGTAACGCTCTAGTGCTTATGTGCTGGCGTGTCGAAGAACCCCTCGCAGGAAAAAACCTTGAACAGATAGTGCATTGAACAGAAGGACACCCTGTGAAACAAATGGCTTATCATTATAGCAGACAGATTCAATATGTCGGATTTAATGACCTGCACTCATTGACATTAATAACAATAACATTAATAACTTCAGCACCATCCATACTCTTCTCGATGTTCACTTACTAACTATCTCGCCAAGCACATACCTCGGCTTTACACTCAGCAGCGATAAGCACGTTGCAGCATCAATAACACTACAACTGCATCACTGGTGATAGAGCTATATACTTCCTTGTGATCCTCTGTACGAACTCAAACTGTTCAAAAATGCATGGCTACAAGGACCTCAACACTATCCTTTCAATCAATCATTCCATCTGTTCGCAATATAATTCTTTATACTTTCCACACACCCAGAGTCCAGAAAGTAAAAAAACTTGCATAGTGCTGTTTCTCTGATGCCTCAAGCTGGTTGCATGTATCGCGGTTGACTTCGGCACGTTCACCTCATCCGGGGTTGAGTTAGGTACCATAATCATGGGATTGTCTTACCATAATTACATTCAGTCGTGCACGGGGGAAAAAAGTAATGGTGATACGTTCCAGGAACACGAAAGTCAACTGATCCAGCCACCCAGAATTGGAACATCTGTGTAGAAGCGCGGCACAGGAAATCATGCTGGTGTGGAAAGAGTCACTACCGTTCGCCAGGCAGTCCTCTTTACACATTCGATCGAGTACTGGTTAAGGGCCCTCCTCAACGATCTTAATCTTTCGGTAGCAAGTATCATGTATTAAAGGCTCAAACTCTCATGTTACGAGACGGATATTATTAGTCCTTTCATAAGGGTAAGCATCAAAAGCAGTAGACAATTCTGTGCATCTTTTAGTCAGTCAAATGCCGTCCATTATAGAGCAGGGTACTAGGCCTCGTCATAATTTAGAAGACGTGGCCAAGGTTTGTCATGGGTAGCCAGTTATCCTTACTGCTTTTTCGCATTAAGTTTCAGAGGGGAAATGCAGGAATACCTTAAGCTAGATATAAACATAAGTTCTACTTAATAGAGCTGTCACGCTCACTTTCTTAAGCGGGTGTGGACAAAATGAGTCTACAAAGGTATACGGCAATCATGTGCGTGGTTGGAAGTTGGAACGATTTCATGACGCGTGCATTGGGAGCGTGGGACATTGCGCGAGCGTAACAAGTGGACGCAGAACAGTTTATCCAGAACAGTTTATGCTTGCAATGGGGGATGAGAACCAACGAAAAGAAAGTACGCTTCCAAGTTCTTTCTACGTCCACTTGCGTACGTGCCATATAGTAATTATGAATCACGAAACAGCAGCACGCAATATAGCTCAGGACGATGTGAGCAGATTAGATGACGAAACAGATTTTGCTGAGTAAGGTCCTTGAACATGCTGTGAGATTTTGTACGTTTTATGCCTGTCCTTGTACGTTTTATGCCCCAAGACACGGCATGAATGGAAAATTGAGCTATGGCAGGTCCACCTAAAAAGGACTATCCATTCAACCTATCCTGTTATCAGAGTGATACTAGTTTGCTCGGAATGCATACGCTATGTACATGAGTCGCTGCAATTGACTCGAATGTACCCGGATCTGTCTGGATGTCACAAGAGAGGTGGCAAACCGCTACCGCAGTACTCTCACCTATAAATATAACCAATGGAATACTTAAATCCTATGCTTTAGTGATATCTTACCTGTGACCATGCTTGATTTTCCTCGGCTGGTAACTTTTGAACCAATTTGAGAATCAGAACGACGTGCAGGGGAGACGAGGCTTACCTTGTACTCGCAATAGTGACAGCAATTTACTTGGCGAATTCGGGGACGTAAATGGGTTGCACTGACGAGGTGTTTGTACCATGGAGATTAAGTTTGATATCCCTGAGATGTTAGATACTGAGAAGTTCCAGTCTCACTGTTCGCCGTGCGGCACTCGTTTCAAACCGTAGCTTTAGATGATAGGATTATTATGAGCGAATGAATGGTCAGCATTTGTAGTTATATCTAGCGATAGCATCCAGCCCGCTTCCAGGATTTAGTTTAGTACTCGCTTACTCTCGTGGATATTTACTCTGAAAAGAGCAACCACAATGGGCGAAAAGTGCGTTCGCACATTTTTCATGAATAGCTGCCACAATTTTACTTCCTCCAGTGCATCAACCATGCTATAGCCGTAGACTGTTCTTTTTTGCCCGGTGGATCCGATCTACTAACCTGATATGATTTTTTTGACTCATATATAATAGCAGGCATTGCCATTTAATGTGTGTTAATTTTAGAACGTTACCAGAAAACAAATTTGTGCGTCAGCGATTTGTAACACTGTAATTACATCTATAAACTGCAGCAGAGAGTATTGCACAGGATACAACCCACACTTGCAGCCTTGGTACTGAGATTTTGAATACACATGTTAGTGCCATGAAAAAACGTGCAATGAATTGACAAATGTTGTCACAACATATAATGTGCGAATTTTTACAGGGGAAGTGACCCAGCATATTTTATATCTCAATCTCACTTCATGATCCGTAATTGTGCAAATGAAATAATCGTACAACTTGTACCTGAAAACTAATTTACTCAACTGGCACCTAACTTACCGATCAGCAGTGTACACTAGAAATAGATCAGTTGGTGGGCAGGGGTGCCTTTGCATCAGAAGAGTGAGGCGACCCTTTAGGAGCAGGCGGCTTCTTGCCAGCACGCATGAAGTGCACTACAAGCATACCACCCCATATAGCTAACGTAATAACCAAGATAGCGATGTATGCATTGCGCCAGTCATCACGGTTCTCTCTGAAGGGCTCCCAGTCCTCAGCCAAGTCGAGACCAAGGAAAATGGTGATAACAGCCAGCAACAGCGTGACATAGCCAATCCCCTTATGCACAATCTCCCAAACCATGCGAAGAGCAGGTTTCTTCTCACCCTCCTTAGCGGGATGGGGTCTGATCACAGCATTCACAGGCTGGAAGAAGCCGAGTGACATGACAACAATACCCATGACACGATGCTTGTTGTTGCTCTCCAGGCCTTCAAATTGCGTAAGAGCAATGATAAATCCAGCTGTAGCGAGAATGAGGCCAATGATTTGCGCAGCAAGATGGATCTTAAACCTGCAACAACCAGTACCATTAAATACAGCACCCCAGTCAACGAGAGGGAAGAAAGAAAAGACAACACACCAGACAGGTCCAAAGGTACGCATAGTATTTGCCAGAATTGCCCCCATCGGCAACAGGACGCCCCAGGAAATGATCATCAAGACGGCATGCGCACGACGGTCATCAGCAGTCTCATCCTTAGCAACAGTGACCCCACCGTCAGCAGAAAGAGAGAATTGGAATGCTTCTCGACCAGTATGCTGTGCAAGGGTCTGCGAAGTAGTATGGTACGAGATGATTGCATCCAGAGGTTGGTCGCCAGCGAAATTTGCATCAAACGGACGAGTGAAGCGAAGCAAAGTCCTCCCGTTGCCACGCTCAACAGAAGTCTGCAAGGACAGTACATTAGACAACCACCAAGATAGTAAAACACAGGCATACTTGCACACCAGCTAGGGAGAAATGAGCCGCACATCTTGAATCGTAACAGGGGCATTCTGTGCCAGTCGTCGGCCTGTGGTTGCGCCATCAACTTCAGTCACGCCGGACACAGCATAGCTACCCAAATTATAAACGCCAGCTTCTCCGTTTGCAGCAGAAGTCGTAGCGATCACAGCGGTAGAGCCAAGCATTCCTGTGCCGAAGCCCAGCGCAACATAGCCGTTTTCATTCGGAGTTTCAACCGCAAACGGTGCAGACGTATCCCCAGCCTGGAAGGGGTTGTAGTGGACTATTGCTTGGCCGTTCAGCCTTGCTAGCTGGCACTGGAACTCAGGTAAAGTGGACGGCGTGCAGGCCCCGCCGGAGCGAGTTTCAGACTCAATGAACAAGTTGACTGTGTCACTAGGTCCCAGAGTGCCGCGGCCAGGGTACCCAAGATCGCCAACGCCACCACCATGGAACTTCAGCTCATCCTCCTTGTAAAAGTTCTTGTTGCTGATCATGTCGGCAGGGAGCACCTACAGAATTCAGCAAGCGTGAGTCGTGTGCACACAACACAACTAACAGGCAGCAGTGAAGTGCTGCATACCTCAAGAGCAGACGGTGGTGCATGGGAAGCATTTGCAGTCAGCTGGCCATACGCATAGATGACAGTCATATCCTGGTCATCAGACATGCAGCTATCGGTAAAGCTGGCGTCCTCGGTCCTCTGCTTGCGGGTGAACTTGATGAAGGTCTCGCCGTTCACTTGGACACCTGCGGGGGATCCTCACTTGAGCTGAAAAGTCAAACTGGACATGAGGGGGCCAATCATACTCCAGTGCGCACCGATGGCATCTTCAATGTCATCTGTCCCACACACACCAGTGGAGCAGAATGCATAATCAGGCTGCGGCTTAGAGCGGGAGGGGGTGAACATGTCAACAACACGGAAGTACTGGGTCCCTTCTATAACACGCGCAGCCCCAAATGCAACATCCATGTTGACCATCTTGTGTGCAGACGTCGGGGTTACAGGGTACCCCTGGCAAGGGCCAGACTGGATTGTATCGACAACAGCTGCTGCAACATCAATGGGCTGAGAGTAGCTCTCAATCTTGTACTTGTCCTTGGTGTTGTGGCCAGCCTCCCCAGTTGCCTCTCCCTCCGCAGAAGGCTCACCAGTCCCCTCACCTTCGGCTGCAGGCTCAGTGGTGGGTTCGCCTTCAGGGGTGGGCTCTGCGTTCAGAACAGCTCGGCTGGCGCCCCTGAGTGGTATGTTCATGTGCGAAGCAGACAGAGTGATTCTGGACCTAGATGATGTACTCTCAGCCTCCAGAGCAGGCATGCGGGAGGTGCGGCTCATCAGCTTGCGGGTTGCAGGCTCAGCAGGTGTGGCTTCAGCAGCAGGCT
This sequence comes from Smithsoniella earleae, assembly GCA_032356285.1. NCBI lineage: Eukaryota > Viridiplantae > Chlorophyta > Ulvophyceae > Smithsoniella > Smithsoniella earleae. The sequence continues at coordinate 5,297 of JAULKQ010012500.1, read as the reverse complement.
CACCGGTCGTTTCTCCCTCAGCAGTAGGCTCACCAGTGCCTTCCCCTTCGGCGGTTGTCTCTCCCTCTGCAGCAGGTGCACCGCCGCTGGCCTTCAGTGCAGCAGCCTCGGCAGCACTCACAATGTTTCCGACGCCGAGATTGCTGGGGACGAAGAATGTGGAAGTGTTGAAGTCACTCGCACTGCACCCAACGGTGGATGTGCCAGTTGTCTCTCCCTCAGCAGCCGGCTCGCCAGAGGTTGTTTCACCTTCAGCTGTAGGCTCAGCAGGAGTTGCTTCACCTTCAGCCGCAGGCTCAGCAGACGGTGTTGCAGGCTCACTGTTAGCTAGATAACGCCCATGTGAAAGCTTCAAAAGATGACCAACACCTAGCAGGTTGCGAGGCTGGCGTGAGGAGGATGAACCTTCAGCCTCCAGCTGCACAGCGTAGAAAGTTATACAGCACAGCAAGGGTAAATATTAATGTGTGCTCCAGTGTACTCTTGGAGTGTGTTACCTGGGGCATTGGCTGCATGGAGAGCATGTGGCGCTTTCTTTTAAAACCTTCGCCGACGAACTCGTCTTCCTCGCTTGCTGGCTCACCTTCAGAACTTGCCGGCTCGCCTGTTGCAGGAGCAGCGCCCGAAGTTGCCCTGCAGGACGACAGAATTCGTGTCTATAAGCGAGGGATGTCGCCGAGAGACTTGTCGCAGATGTGGAAGTTTCAGCAGAATTAGAGAAAGGTACGCACGATGCTGATCGGGTGCCGATAGCGATCCATGAAATTGACTTGGCTTGCATACCAAACTCGACGTTTTCGCCAGAAGGTGTCAAGTGGGCCTTGAAGGTTTGGCGAGGCGTATCCAGAGTACGCTCGAAGGAATCACCGAAATTGTCCCAGGTGACAGTGGCAGGATCCAAAGTGAGAGAAGACTGTGTGTCGCACATGCGCCGTTGAAGCCCGCTTGGCATCGTCACTAGAGAACCGAACCATCCAGCCTCACAGAAGCACTGCAGTGATCCAAAATCTAGTCAAAATCAAGACTGAAATTCGAGGAAGTTATACTAGTCGCAGAGCCAGATGCTGACAGGCGTACCTGATTTGCTGGTCCTGACTCATCACCCACATTGACACATCGACCGTGCTCTCCGCAATGAGCGTCTTCCTCGCACTCGTTTTCATACTGACAGTGGTCTCCGTAAAAGAATCCATCCTCCATGCTGCTTGCGCAGTTGCAAGCTCCCGCTGTGCATGTTCCGTGGTTCGAGCATCCATTGCATTGATTTGCTTGTGCGCTGATGTCCACCAACGCGCAAGAACGGAACAGGTATCCAGCACCCCACTCAAGAGCCTGGCGCTCAAATCGGAGGACACATCCTGTGCATGTTTCGTTTGGCATGGTTACCGTGACCTTCTGAACTGTTGAATCGAGATTGCAGCCCCAGTGGTCTGTAGAATTCCACTGGTGGAATAAAGTCATATTTGCGTCATATAGTTGCAACCTGAACCCTCCTTGATGTGCGTAGTGAAGATCCCTGCATATAATTATATTTTCGGGCTCCGTACTACTTCGCTCACCCGGGCCCCGCGGGGTTGTACAGTCACATGCGTCTTGTACAGTTTCAATGAGCTGGAGCAAGTGGTTGCCTTGGGACAGTGAGGCGCATGCAACAGCGAAGTGTGAATGCTGCACTACTGAAAAAAATTTACAAACGTCAACAGGATTTACACAGGCATCCCAACGAGCTGTCACTCACCAACTAATGTCCAATTCCGAGCCTGGCTGAACCGTTGTCTTCGTGGTATAGTTGAAATCAGGCACAAGCCATCTGCATACAAATCAGCAAATCAGATGAAGAACTAAATAACATCACCCAGGACTTGGCTAAACTGGATTTCGCATGAGCTTCTGTAACGAATTTGAGCGAGAGAGAGAGAAAGTGATAACGGTATCAGCGCTAGCTGCGCGGGTTTTAAAATCAGAGACAAGACAAACGGCTGAAACTGGGAACGCACGCTGCACCCTCTCCTTGACGATTCGGCATAACGCCGCAAATGTCAGTTGTGCGAGCATTGTCAAGGAAATCTGCATATCAAACACATAGCTGTTGTTGCAAAACTTTCGTCCCAAACATGCTTATACAGTGTGGAAAATATTCATGTACCTGTGGCAAGTCAACGACTGCAGTAGCAACGCATGCAAACAAATTAATGCTGTCCTAAAGAACACACAGTGAAGAACGAATCCACTTGGTTATTAATATTTGAGTAAAGTGCTCAGTTACGACGTTCGTGTTGCTCAGGTGAATGTGCTAGGGAAACTACAAGCTAGGGAACAGTCACGTCCTCCAGCGGCGCCTTCGCTCTCACGGCCAAAAGCATCAGCTATCAAGAGTGAAATGCGAAGCTCCTTAATGGGACAAAAATGTGAGAAATTATCATAGCAGTAGCCGGTACCAGTGAATGTCGCGTGATGCCTTTACACATTCGAGGCTTCCGTGCCTAATCTTGAGTCTTAACAAGAATTCCAATAACCACCCATGAATACACAAACAAAAGCTATAAATATCCGTACCTAGTGGTAGCCCGGGGAGTGGGTATCGCAATGTTACGTGCGATAGGGCTGGCTGTGCGACCAGCCAGAACGCAAGAGCAGTAATGCTCGCGCTAAACAGCTTGGCCCGACCCATTAAGGAGCCACAAGAAACTGGAAATACTTGACAACGACGAATGAGCAGGGAATTGCTGGATTAGAGTTGTATCAATGTCTGCGATTCCGAAAGATCCGTGTACAGTGTTGAGAGAGGCACTACAAGATACAACGCCTTCGCTAGGATTGAGATATGAAATCGCCAGAGGTGAATGAAAGTGCATTATCGAGTACTGGCAAGCGATTATATGTTTTACAATGATTTCTTAAGAGCTTGGCATGAATCAGTGGGGTAGATGCTCTCTAACGTCATGCATCGCGAGATGGTTCGGCACATGTATGCAAAGATAGCGCGTCACTAGTGAGGTGATGATGAGTCGAACCTGTACGCGATGCTCTCTCAAAACTCGCCAACAAAACAATCACAATAACGACCAATTGTATCTCAGAAATTTGTGAGCACCACAGTGCTATTTGCTCTTCTCACAATTGGGCCAAGGCAACTTTTTCGACAGGTATCCTTTCGGCTGCACACAGCGAGCAGGCAATGGCATCTTGTTCATGTTTACAGCAGTTATTTTTTCAGATGAACACGAATTGACAAAGTGAAACTCAAGTTTTTACCCCCAGTAGGTACAAAGCTGAAGTCTACTGTTACTCCAAATCTGTTGTGATCATGCACGTGAGCAGCTCACAGCACGCTCTTCTTCTCTCACAGTGAATTGTGTTAAACTTCTCCTTTGTGAAAGCCTCAATGCAACCCCTCCCTTTTCCGTCACAATATAATACATATGCAATGCAGTCATAACTATCCAGGCCGACTTTTTTTTCCCTTACTAGTGCGACTTGGATACACGTGTTGCTTGACACGTGTTGCTCTCAGAAGTTTGACCTTCTGAGCACCTTCGATCACGAGATACTATTATGCGTCAACACGTGGCAACATGTTGCAACACCCTTTATTACAGTAGGTAAACGGATTTAAGATCGCCCCAAATTACCTTGATTAAAAAGCTAAAACGTTGACGAAATGACATCCATGAAATATTAAGAGCAGCTTGGCCCCTGGTTCCCTTGTTGGGCCTACTACATGCTTGCAACCATAACCGAACGAATGGCTGTGGCCCGCGGCCGAGGAAACGAATCCTAATTGCATGTGCTGCTGGAGCATACTGAGTAGTAACGCTTACTGAGAACTTCCCCGCTGCAGTTCGTGTTGTTTCAGAATTTCATTTTCGGGCCGGTTCTTTGATTGCAGGTTTCACAGAGAGAATAAAGGGGCAGCGCTGTAAATAATGAGGTTGCTGGCCCCGAAGTTTCCTTCTGGTTCGCGCGGGTACCTGATTAGGTATGGCAAATGCTTCCGTGCTCTAGTGAAACCGTGAGTGAAACCGTAATCTCGTACGAATCGACTACTGTAGGCTCCTGGAAGCCATGTCTGTACACATGGTGCTCGTGTAAGCGACCACATCGATAAGAGCTTCAATCAGCTACAGAAAGCAGCACTTTTTTCAATGCTCTTCGGCTTTGCCAGAGAACCCGCTGCGCTTCGTCCCCTCTGCTACGAAACGGTTAGTCATCCTTCAATTTAGTTAATCGGAACCAGGAACGGAACGGAATGGAACTCCAGTTTTCGCTCCATGACCCAAACCATCCGTTACAGTTTTTCTAATAGTCGGAGTTGCTGACAAGGCTGAACGAATGTTGTGAGGATTTTGTTCAGAAAGATGGCGAATCTTAACGTACAGAGAGACTGTGCGTACTCAGAGAGACCACTTGGGCTCGGGAAATCTCGTGAAAGAAATCCAGCGAAGATTATACTTGCTTAGTCCGTGGGCGATTGGAGCAGCAAAATAACTTACAATGTACATCAACTCTGGACTGTTGCATCCTGAAAGATAAAGCACGCGTGCTGAGTCTAAAATGTTGACCAGCAGCAGCTCTATTAGGCACCCTGCCAGTAACTCCAGAGTCAACCACCAGATCCTGGACATTCCAGGGAATGGCCAAATACAGATTGGGTGTCACATCATCTTGGATTCATGCTCCTGCAGTGAAATGCCCACCCCTATGCGAAGCGCTGGTCCATGGCAAAGATGCAGAGAATGCCATGGTTTGTAAGCACAAATGATATGATTGTCCGAGCACTATGCAGGGTTACAAACAGAGCAAGAATAGGCTGTTCCTCGGAGTCGTTTCTAAGTCAAGTTGCACGCAACAATCCCAATCGAGCTGCACTGCTAGGCTTCAGAGGCGACATCCTCGTAAATGCCCATAAGGGTGGTGACAATGCATGTTTCAACGATTCATCCTGCAGCCAACACTTACTAGTATCAAGCACAGCAACCAGGAGGAGGAGCATGCCTTTGAGATGCGAAGAAGAACAGACAGTGCAAGGAAGATGGCCACCAAAGGTTGTAACCAGTTCAAACCTTTCTCAGAAACCTTCACTACATCGGGATTGCCAGCTGTATTGGTGGAGGAAAGGAGAGGTCCAAGTCGGTGCATACAGAGAATTAGCACTAGTACTGGCTCTCCATATTGACAAGGACCTCGGGAGGCACTCCTCAAGCAGGAGCCCAAATCCCCCAGCTGGAAGGCTAGCTACAAGAGTCTACTTGAACATGAAGGAATGTTGGAAAAGCGCCAAACCCTTTCGGGTTTAA
>JAULKQ010012489.1:0-11859 GCA_032356285.1 Smithsoniella earleae | reverse complement strand
CAGGTGAAGTAAACAAATAGTTCTTCAACGGGCTCAAAACCACAACAAAGCTACCTTCATAACAAGTTAAGAGTATTTGCCATTGGCGTGATTAGAGGTGCCTGGACCAGAGAGGCATCTTTGCTGTGACTAAAGGCATCCCCCTTCGCAATTCGTTCTGCACCCCACATTCGCACGTTGATAATCAACCACCAAATCCGCAACAATGCACTGCTGTCATAGCAAACAGGCCCCGACGTTTGAATCCATTCAAAACGGTGGCCGATACCTCATAGTATCGCCCCTGCTGGTCTGCAGCGATGTTGAGAATATAACATCGATGCACCTGCAAACATGTTACGAGCGCCGAAGCAAATACCAGTGCATCCACACCCTCGCTGTGTCACACAGAGCCCCAAGATAACAAACTTCCCCTGTCCCTGGAGGCCTTCGTTCAACAAACGGACAGACGATGCGAATGCACCAAGCCAAGCTATTCTTGCATCTGGAGCACGCCAATTTGAAATACAGTGTGAGGATACTTGGGGCCTGAGAAGCGATCTCCAAATCTTCACTGAATTGATAGTGCAATCAGTTTTAAACGCATTGAGATTCACGCTATTCAAAAAACGTGTGTTTTGAGACCGTTCTACCGAAATGTGCACGTTGATGTGCTGAGCAGCATCTGCTATTGCTGTAGATTCGCCACTCACAAGCCAATGCCACTGTGGTAAACTACAGGTACAAAGTAGTTCGTGTGAAATTGAGTGGTTTCCCACCACCCAGACAATTGTAATGAAGCTAATAAGCTACCGCATGAAACATCTATCCACAGATGAAACAGCTGAGATCATTATTCAGCATTTGTTTCTGTTACACACGCTGTAAAGTACGGCCACCGTTGCGCAGGAGGCAGGCACTGGGGCCTAGAGCAGGCAGAGGCATACCGTCTCGCGACCTTCTGTGAGAGGCTTCAGTGCGGGGCGGCCAGTGAGCAGCTCGTACACTATAATGCCCAGCGCCCAGGCGTCTGTTGCAGTGCTAACCACGCACGTATCATGGTTTTCGTTGCACCGCTTGATAACCTCTGGTGCCGCGTAGCTGAGCGTGAAGCTGACAGGGACAACCGAGCCCACCCGAGCAGCACAGCCGAAGTCAATTATCGTCCACAGCAGCTCCCTTGGAATCCACATGATATTGGCAGGCTTCAAGTCCCTGTGGGCGTACCCCGACGCATGCATGGCCTCCAGCCTCTTGGCTACGTTCGCCAACACCTGCAGGGGGCCATACAACTCATCACATTCCCAGGCAGCCTAGGAAAGCTTGTAAGCCTCTCTGCATAGAAAATGGAGAACAGATACGGCGCACACAGGCATGACAGCCCACACGTCGGGCTTGCGCCGCTTGGACCACTCTTCCAGCGTCTCCCCGCGCTCCATGACCATGCATGGCGGCAGTGGATGCCCCCTCGGGTCTACTACAGTCCCGCTCTCGTAAATCCCTTCACATTTCGGCATCAGCTGCGACAAGGTCGGGTCAGCATAGATCGCCTCCTCTGACTCAAAGTCGGTTTGAGAGAGGAAGAACTTCATCGCGTAGATTCCATGATCATGCACACTTCGGGTGAACTGGACTACAGCGTGGCCTGCACAAGCATCACCGGAGTAATAAATGCAACAAGCAAACCACAATCAAGGCTGCTAGAAACGTTTCAACGCCCTTCCAGTTTGCTATCCTTGCTCCACCTGAGAGCAATCAGCCGTCTACGTACGGCACGGTTACATGAACATGAACTGAGAGCCCAATCCCAGCCTACCCGTAGGGGAGTCTCCACCACCTTGTTCGCACAAAGGGAGCGAAGCAACTAGCATTAGGAAAAAGCCCACGCTGCCGTACCTCCTTGGCGACGATGCATGGGCCCCAGCGACAAGTACCGGTTCAAAATTGGAGTGTCGGCAATTCTATTTAACTGCTTTTCTACCCACGCTTTGCGGTCATCTATAGAAGCGTCGTCGCCAGGCGGCTCTGGACTGTCAGATACTTGCGACGAGTTCGTGGTCAGGCCGTCCATGTCCCCAGTGTCCATATACTGCACCAAAAGCAGGCAAATCAAATCGGCGCTTCCGCAAAGAACGCTTTGAAACAAAAAAAATGCCGGAGAGAAGCATGCCTGATTAGTCGGCAGGTCAGTCAGCATGACGACAGGCGGAGAAGTATTCAGGTCCGGGCGGTACTCCTCCAGGTGTTCTACGCTCTGGATGCAGTCACTGAAGTAATCAATGTCGTCGTGGACAGGGGGGGCGTTAGGGAGGTGCCCCGTCGAGTAGGGGGGGTGCAGCCCAGGAGCCGCCCCCTTAGCTGCAGCATACGCTGCCAGCATTGGCCACCGTATCATACTACTCCTTTCACTACACGGGGACGACCTGGTGAGCAGATTGATGCTGCCGTGGTGGCTACGCTGAGCATAGCCGGAGCCCCCGCTGACAGCCATCAAGCTGTCCTGCTGGACAACACAGGAGCTTTCTGGGTTGTCTGCGCCCTGCCGGATGAAGTCTACATGCCGGGGAGGCGGAGACCGCTGATGGCCTGATGCAGGCAATGGCGGTGCCAGGTTAGCCACCTGGTGGATGTTACCTCCCTGTGCGACCACACACACAGTGCCGGACCCTGGAGCCACCACACCAACCGGGATCTGGTAGCCACTAGCACCGGACCCCTGCTTTACTAGGGACGGCACTGTGCACGTGGGGTATGAAACAACTGCGGAACGGGTTTGGGACTGAGGGCCTTGAATCGTATACTCTACGCTCCCCTGGGACACCGGGAGATGAGCCGCGTACTCAGATCCTGTGCTGGAGTACCCGTATATGATGTGATTGCTGTGGGGGCGTGGTTTACTGACCTCCCCACCGCACCTGATTGCATGAACTGTATGCATGCTATCGGTATCCGTATTCGAACTCTTTGTCACCCTGCCCTTGCCTTGAGGACGCTTCTGCCGGGACACTATAACCCCCGTTACTATCCCCCCTGCAATGAGCCCTGCACCGGGCTTCAGATTCTTACACAGAGCTGTCAACGTAGAAGGGTTCGTATCCAGGAAGACTGGTGACCCCCAGTGCAAACACTTACAACCTGCCCTAGACTTTATCGCTTAGGTCCTGACAGAACAGTGTTTGTCAGAGTTTTAAAGCACAGCATGCATAGTTTTATTCCCCTGTGCGACATCTTTCATGTCACGCGCATGGAACCATAGCAACCGTGCATCAAAATATGGGAAAATCCTTGCACACATTATACTTTAGGAAATTAGTATCTTAGCTCGTCAGCCCCAAGACGAATTCAAAGAAGACAATGTAATGAGTATCCTTGCAAGCTCTTGATCCACTGTCAACGGTCGCATGGTCTGAATTCGAAAAACAGCAGTTATAGATGTAAGAACGTCTCCAATTTGATACATTTCTTGGTGAACTGAGAAGCTGTACATGGTCTGTTACAGCAGCGCACGCTGTCACAATGATGGAGACTCGCTCCATACTCGTGTGGGATGAGTTGTACTGAGTACTGCTTTTCAGCGTTCAAGGCAGACCTGATGTTACGTCCTGTGCATCAATACATTAAGTAACAAGTCAAAAGAGTATTCATAGTGCACTGCTAGATAAGTTTACGGATAGATGCTGAGATGGGGAGGGCAGATCTTCGTGATCTGCATGAGTGGCCACCAGGGGGTCTAGCTGCCATAATGGTGGCTAGGCCTGGCCGTGGGTCGGACCAAGTCGGCTCCCTTGTGAGCCACTCAGACTCATAAGGGAGTGCCACGGGGATAGACAGGGACTCCTGAAGTCTTCTGCTTTTTTATATCTACCATCCTGGTTATCCCAAGTTTCAGTTATTCAGCTCTTTAAGCTTTCAATTTGTACCTTTAGAGCTAGTTGGCTGTCAAACCTGAAGCGACGACTAAAGGTTACATTGTCCAGTAATCAGGTTAAACCAAGGTAGATGCCAGGTTGGGTGTAATGTTGGATATCTCGAGACAATTTCACAGGCAATTTTCTGTGCGTGTATGACTAGATCGTAGTTTCATGTTGTACAAGTAGTACCAAAAGCCCTGAACATGGAAGACTTGTGACTGTTTTGATCATGCCATTCGAACATTGTTGGATCCGAAGGTCTTAAGGGGCTCATTCTCACAAACACGCACTCTGAATCCAACAAAAGCAGCTGCGCCATAATGTGCGCACGGATTCGATATTCAGGTGCACGCATTGAGCGAGTTCAAGCACTGCGCTATATTTGGATGCACAGTTGCCATGGATAAATGTACGTGCCAAAATTTCAGTCACGCATGGGAATAAAACTCTGCACGTTTTCTATATAGCTGTCAGAAACTGCAGTAGTAGGTATAATGAGCCAGAACGTTGAGTAATGGAAAAGAGACAACAAGCGTGTATCACAGCGGTAGGTTGATTGTACTTGCACCCCATGCGAAGCTTGAGAGTCATACCAACGAGTGTTGAAGCCACAATTGCGATGATTGTGGCTGTTGCAAGCCCGTGGCTGGTGCTATCCTCTTGAGAGGTTGTTCTGGGAGCTGCAGATGGCGGCAAGGTTGTGTTGGCTGGCAGCAGCATGGCCGAGACTTGGTGCATTGCTGAATTGGGTGCACACGGGTCAGCATCTGCGCTCACAATGCTTGTTGACGCAACACCGGCTTCGAGGATAGTTGCATCCAGTGACAGTGCTAAATGTACTTTGTCATCGAAGGTAGGGTACAAAGTACCCACAGGCACTTGACGTATGTAGTCACTGGTGACGACGTCCCGGAGCATGTGCACTCTCACTATCTGATGCACAAGCTCCAGTGGTAAGTCCCCTTGATTGAAGGAGAAGAGAAGCCCGCTGGCGGAACTCCGCGGGGGAACCAACACTGTGATAGCAGCATCGGGATTATGAAAAAGTGAAAAAATCTCCCCTGATACATCCTGCATAACCAACAGAAATGTTAAGCTCTTGTCTTCTGTGAGCTGGTGCTCCAGTCCCACATGCCTGATAGCTGCTCCACTGCTGCACCAACCTTGCCAAATTGCAAGCCTGTTTCATCCAGGTTAACAATTTGGCATGCCGGCACAGCAGTGGCACACCCAGCAGATACTGCGCCATGCTATGCTCCCACTCCTCTATGATTGAAGAAAAATCCAGAATGACACATGAAACTTCTCTTCTGTTTGCGCTGATGCCATTTCGCAGCACTAGCAGGAAACCACAATGTGTGTCAAACTATTTGTACACCTGCTCTTTGTTGCGAGGTTGAACTATAACCCGGCTCACTTATGCGCTGCACACACTAGATAACGCATTCTCAGTATGACAACTTCCTATAACTGTTCCGGTTGACTTCCGATGTGGTTGCGCTCTCCCTTTCCGCAAGCCTTGCCGACCAGTGCTATTGCCTGCTCTGTTCTTCAATCTTGACATGGTTCAGGATCAATTTTTGGCAAACAACAATTACAAGAAACACAATAAAGCTAGTGTGATTTGCATGGATGGTGTAGATCTGGGTTGGCTTACGCACATTAGCACCGTAGCGCGAGATTTTTGCTTAGAAAACTGACTACGCTCGCCGATTCTACGCACATCTATGTGGAGAGTGCTCCCTGTTACATGTATTCAAACTATGTTTCAGGCCTTCAGAACAACGCTCAAAGGTCGTTCTACCGTCGTTTCTAGACGGTGGCTTACCACAATAGCGACACGCAAGCACATGAACACTGGCTCGCTGATGCACTGAAGGCTCAACGCATACCATGTTGTAAAATGCAATCATTCGACGATCTCCATTTATTCCGCTCTCCAAGGAAACGTATAAGTATGAACGTGCTAAAAACTAGCCGCTTAACTATTGAAAACTCGAGCAACAGGCCCGACTTTTCAGGGCTAATACAGATGGCCACGCGTGTCATAATCATCCACAAAACAAGCTATGACATTCAAAATTTCCAAAGTCGCCGACGGATGTAGTGCGTGCCCTTAGATTGTTTCCGCGGACTAGCCTCGATGAAGCTCAAGCACACGCCTTCCAGCAACCTGTTTCTACCGTTCACTACGAGCGATAGCTTGCAGACCAAAAACACAGTTGAGCCACTGTTTTATGACACGCGTGTAGCAGACCATCTTGGTGAATCTATATCTATGCATAGCTAGGAACCGCTTCCACATTGATAGAGAGTGACCATAGCACCAGACTGCAGCCGATTGGGAACTGCATGAACCTGACGTTCCCTGAATTATTTGTGGTGCATGAAATCAATTAAGTCCTCCTGTAACATTGCAGACATTGCGCGCACTACTCATATGTTTTTAGATCTAATTAATCTCCAGTACTTGAAACGATTCGTCATAGGTGCAAGTTAGAGTGAGGAGTTACGCTCTGTTACGTTCAATCGTAATTATCCCAACTCGCCTGCGAATGGAAGGTGATTATAAAATGCTAACATTACTGGTCAACCGTCAAACGGCCAATTATGTGTACGATTGACAGCAATTGCTGAGATTGACTGTTGCGTATCACTTACATGACCCTCATCAATGTTGCACCGTACCTACAAGTATATATATATATATATATTTAGGAATTAAACCAGAGTTAACCCACTCTAGGACCACTGTTATCTTGGAACGCTATGCAACAACGCGTGTTCTCACGTAAAAATAAAAGTTGCGCGTTGCGAAAACCTAACTAGGGTAAAAATATCTTACATATCTTGAAAACATATAATAGAGGTGTCAATTGGGGCTCTAAACTGGACGCCAGAGGCCCGTTTCTGATATCGCGAGTTGTCAGCACTAGGGGTTGCAACAGGTTTACAACACAATAAATCTGCCTTACACATATCAACAGCACTCCCCAATTGCATCATGTAGCACATTGATGTCGTGGATGCACTTGGATATTCCAGAATCGTTGTCCTGCCGCAACAACAAGAACTCGCCCACCGAATACCTAGTGCAGAAAAAATAAAGCCTGTCAGTACCTGAACGACCCCTTCCGCAAGCCGCTGGTAGTGAAACAATGCCCATGACAAGATAAGCAAATGGGCATGTCCAATTCAGTGATTTACAATGATGTGTGCATTTTCCACAACAGATGAACAGGTACGACGACGCGAGGAACAGTTGTGAAAGCATTCAATGATATGAATTAAAGTGAAACATTGGATATGAGAAAAGGAAGCAAGAGTGCTCTAAGTGAGGGAACAAAGCACACGGTACACTGAAGGTGCACTGAGATGAAATACAAATGCACCAACCTGTGCGGGAAAGGTCGAGTGCAACTACCGGACTTGATTACTGCCATATGTCACGGCATTAAGTGTGAACTTTGCAGTCCAGTGAAAGTGTTCCTGCGCGTAGAAATCTGCAGATGTGCTCCTCGCAGATTACGTACGGAGCAACGTCGTTTCCGTAATGGTTGACCATGATACGCTGAATTCATGCATAACGCATCGATTTATCAGAGTTACTTTGACCACAATTTTCAGAAATGACTGTGCCTAGCTAGGCCTAGATTAGCTGTAACGAGAAAATCTAGGCACCGCAGTGGCATCGACTCTCTAACCTGTGTGGAGGGCTATGATGGAACAATGTACGAAACAAAGTATGCAAATAACTGTAATGATCTGCTAAAAAACAATGTACAGGTCATTTATAGCCAGGAGGTGCGGTGACCGAGTAGCTGACCATCACCCACACCTTCTCAGCTGAGGTATACCAACTCAGAAGCCACCGCAATATAGCAGCACGTATCTAACGACACGCTAGACGATATACATATCCACTATTCGTAGCCAACGGAGGCAGGTATTTGAACTGCCGACGAAAATCTTGTGACTATGGCTCGCAGCGAGCTGCGTGAAGCGGGGATGGTTTGTTACCGGTCTAGTTATTTGGGGCGAAGTGAGGTCACCACCTTGTTCATTGGTTAAGCAAATAACAAATAAAACCACTTTCTACAGTATGGTTGTGTCTATTAAGGCCTCAGAGAAGCGCTGATGTGAAACCGATAACTGAACTCATTCACTCGCCCGCATGGACACCGAATCTCGTCCATCTACTTCCGAGTTTTAGGAACTAACAAATAATTTGAACTCCCCAATCCCAGTTTCATGTCAAGTAGTTTCTTGTGTGGGAAACAGTATGGCTTGTTCGTAGCTGATGTACAACCATTGACGCTACACGAGACAAGCCAATGCAGTTATTCCAATTATGGGACCAGATACTGTGATGATTTTGCATTGAGCTGAGATATTGCCACAGAGTTTGTTGATGTAAAACAAGAGAACTACAGACCTCGAGTAAATGCACGCCCGAGTAGAGAATGAATCGCACTGGTGCCGTTAGCTGTCTGATAAGCTCCGAAAATTCTGGGTTGAGGCGCTTGACTCCATCAAATAAGTTGTTGCACTCTTGTCCAACCACATAGTTTCCATAACCTGCGTACCCAGTTAAGAAATATCACAATACAACTGAAAGAGAGAAACCCGGCTTACATTGGTGGCCGGTAATCTCAGTGAAGCTCAATGTAATGTATTTTTTCCATATATACAGGTAGTAGACAAGGGACTCTATCGTCGCGAAAACCAAGGCGTAACGCGCGCAAATACAACCCTCACATTTGGAATTGATATAACGTCTGGAAGATACGTGTTTAAGGAGCTCAGGATGCCACATTTTGTAAAGATTGAGCATCCGCATCAGGTACACGATGCAGCAATAGTCTATGTGTAGGTTCTCTGTCTCATTTTGGGACAGGAAATACCTCGCGTGAGCCTAACTAAGAACACCGGATAGCAAAAGACTAGAACTTGCATTGACAACTAATCAGCAACTCCCAAGCACGGTATAAGCGCCAGAGAAGTGTGTTGATACACACAGCGACACATCAGCTCGTAGCAAGCCATACCGAGCTTCCAACGTTACGGTGAAACCTGAATTGTGAGGCATTTCCAAGCAGCTCACATATTGTAAAAAGACAAGACTCCGTACCGATTACACAGAGAATGAGAATGCCGATAAACATAGTCTGCCTGACGGTACTGTTCACCGAGTTTACTGCATCTATTTCAAGGCGACGCGATGTCTTCTTAACCGATATCAGGCCAGTATAAGTTGGGAGATGATGAGTAAAGGACAAGATCAGAGGAACGCCGTACTATTTACTCGCTGAAAACCCCGCTGCCGATTGAGCCATGTCGACGTGCGCGAGCAGCCAACTAGACATGACGGATACCCAACTAATAATTCGCAGCCGTCCTATGTCATAACATACAAACATGTTTGTATTCTTCCTAAACTATCTCAGATATCATGACGCCGCTCCTCAGCTCGCGGAAACTTGCTTGTTGCTTTCAGAGACGCGGCGATTCGGGATTCAAAGCTTGTGGCACATGCACCCACTGTGTGCACAAGGCTGCACGCGCCCAGTCTGAGTATCTGCACGGTCTTCCGATTAAATTTAGCATAAAACCGAACAGGCTCTTGTCTTACAGAGTGTGGCTTCGGGTTCTGGTACAGCTGAGGACTGGGCGAGGTTTGCATTTTCGTAGAATTTTAAACTTCACACGCCCTCCTTGCGAGCATCCAAACCGGTGCCATACCTGAGTCTCGCTAGTGTGAAGTTTGATATCAATCTCGTGTTCCATCTGAGACATGTTTGTGTTTCTAAAATTATCGAGGAACTGTTATTCAACAAAGTTCACCATATTGAATTATCAACCTTGAACGCAGGACACCCACTACGGCTGTCGGCAGCGCTATCTCGTATGAGAGCAAACGAGTGATTATTTTTATTCCACGGCTTTTCCACTTTTCCTTCGGGTTCGAGTGCAACACTGAGCACGTGTCCTGGCTTGGTCCCCAACCTGAGTACGCACTAGTAAGAATCTATTAAATATAATAATACGATGGTCACGTTGGTTATCATCAACTTGGTAGTTTGTGCGTTTTGGGGGGTTGCGGGCTCCATCTGAACAGGAAGAAAGGACTTCTCGAGTCGCTCAAGATCAATCACATATGTGAACAGTTAAGCCTCTTGATCTCTCAAACAAATATCAAACCTTGGGATCGCTATAAATGATCCTCGAGCATACAAATATGCTAGCCGCAACCCAAGAAGAAGTATGGAATTCGTTACAACTCTTAATTTTCAGCATTTTCAGAGTCCGATTGTTTCCCACACTCTCCGGATTCAGGTGTCAGCTTCAGTATGAGGTTGAAATTAATCCAACACACTTGCATTGCTAAAAGGTCACTCATATCCTAGTATATTTCCAAGAGTTATAAGGCAGCTCCCTCAGTCCAGCACAGTGACCTCATAAGATTAGACTATAATTTGGCTTCTTATTCACTTGCCCCATGTTGGGACGGGTACTTTTGTTGGCATGTGCATAAAACTTGTCAACTTACTTGTCTTCAGGTGCAACTTCGTTGGCGACATCATGTCTAGCAGGCCTGCCGGAGCGAGCCACTTGCTGACTTCTTAAAGTCCCATCATCAGTGATCTCTTCAAGAAAATCAGCGAGGCTTGGAATGGATTCTCCTGGTCTTCCAGAGCTGCCGTGACCTCCAGAAAATGGATAATTTTGCTGAAGATTGGGCCGTGCTAATGCGGCAGATGGAGACTTGTCCACGTGGTTTGAGTATCTAGCACTGGCACTGCCAACATTCCATGGGAACGGGAGGGATGGCGGTGGAGGCACATGGTATCCAGGCAACGTATGAATGGGCATGCTGTTGCCACGGATGACTGCCCTGCAAGAGCAAGCTATATTGAAGAATACATATCAGCATAGAAAGATCAAAAACCTGGTTGCTGGTGCAGTAGTTCTCTGACACAGATAGAAGACCAACATGTGTACATCAGAATCATGTGCAGCTGACAGTTTAGTTACAGACGCAATGAAGTCTCATCACAAGACTCAAATTGTACCCATTGCTGGAATCCTTGACCAATCATTCGACCTATTGAACCAAAGAAAGGCTAGACGATGAGCTGATTACCCCTGATCAACAGTAGCGTAGTCTCATCGTTCATAACCCGTACAAACATTGCCTTGTAAAATTTCCTACTCACATATGCACAGTCTGCTAGTTCATGAATCAGCTTTTCTTGCTGCATACTGCAGTTGAAGTAAAGCTTTGCCTCGTTACTTGCTACCCTCCAACACAACAGCAACGTTCCATAATTACTTGGCACCCAAGCTAGTGGAATGTCAAAATGGCATTATAGTCACAAGCGTTTATCGATTTAGCCAGCTCAACTATCATACGCACCTTGCAGCAGAAGATTGCGTAACGCTAAGTTCAAACAGTCCGAAGTCAAGGTCCAAATGAACCGTCCTGGTATGGGATGGCGAAGGTCGGGAAATTCATGTTTTTGCATTGCTCTTGCATCACTTTATCACAGCATGACTCGGTGCCAGGACCCAAAACAGCGTCAACATCGTGCGTCGCAGATCCAATGATGATCTACATGTCCTAATTGTAAATACGTTGTTTGTGCACTAAGCGTAGTTGCGAATAAGATAGCTGTAATGAGCAGTGAAGCCGCTTTTTTATGCATATTATTACGATTTCCGGGAGTATATACCTTAATATTGCTACAAATTTAAGTTTATAAATTACTTTATTGCATGTCATCGGTATTAATAAAGACCGCAACGATAGTAAATGAAGGTCAGACGATAGAGGGAGACGTACTTGTTAAAAACGGTAGAATATAAAAAATAGGCGGTGATATTGCCGTTGAGGGAAATATTAGAACCATTGATGCAACTGGTTTGCATTTGTTGCCAGGTGTAATTGATGATCAGGTTCACTTTAGAG
>JAULKQ010012478.1:0-11863 GCA_032356285.1 Smithsoniella earleae | reverse complement strand
CGAAGCCCAGATAGCCAAAGATCAGCCAACTCGAACCCCAATCGAAACCACAGAGAGGCCTGGCCTTTTGCCAAGCCTCTGGTAACCACTCATGCTGTTAATTTGCTCTCATTATCTCAGTGCCATGGCCTTTCCAAAGGGTACTTCCCTTGTCTGGATATTGTATGAATAATTCGAATTACCTTGAAGGAGTGGCATGCTAGTTGAGCAGTACATGGAGCAGCACAGCAGGGTAAGCAAGCAACCAAGCAAAGTGGTGATATGATGCACAAGCATCAATAGTGTGAAGGGGTTGCTGCTAGAAAAGCTGACTGATGAGTTAGCAGACAAGGGAATTAGCTTGCCTATGGTCAGAAGTAGAATCGTCTTATCATCGTCGTCGTCCTGCTATTGCTGTCCAGGTTTGTAGCAGAGATTGTAAGACACGCAGGTTATCCAAGGTTTCCTAACCTTTGGTTAGATTTAGCGCTGAGCCCAGGAGGAGGGATACATGTGGCACGGAGACGATTGTGAAAGTATACTGTTGGGGAAACATGAAAGCATTTTGGCTCCTATTCTGGAACACCTGGATCGCAAGTGATGGGCGCTCAGGACACGACGACACAAGGTTCTTGCGAGAAGCAGATGATCGACCGGCAGAGCTAAACGACGAAACGCAGTAATAATCTTGCTCCAGTTCTTAGGGGTTGAATACAATCTGTTCAGAGCCAAGATGCCGCAAGACATAGCGGAGGGAGAGGGAAAAGTAAGGACACTCAATCCTGACAAGCGGATTACATGTTGCATGCGAGTGATAGAGTACTGGATCCTCCGTTTCGAAATTTAAACAATAAAACTGAATGACTTGTACCCCACTGTCCGTGAGAAGGTTGCTACTTGATCGACCTAGTTGCGTGGCTTCCCGTATTACATTACGTTTCAGTTACCCTTCCGGTGACACAGCAGAAACATATAGAAGTTGATCAGGACGATATTTGGGCGACATGACGAGTTTATCACGAGTTTATCACCTGGCGTGCGTGTAAGGAGTTCGCCTCTTGTATGGCTCGAGGTAAGTTCGTGGCGATAATCTTACAAGATTTACATTTGAAATAGGTCTTGCACGCCTAAAGGGTAAAATATTACGGATACTGTTATACGGTATATAAATATATACGAGTACGTAAAACTCATACAAAGAAGTGAGGGAACGCTCGCTCGTGGTGCGAGGGGCGACAAGGAACATTGGAAATAGTTTGTTCCATCGTTGACATCAGAATTTGCAGTTGTACATTATAACGTGTGAATAATCTAAGGGAGTTGTTTTCTCCTTACACTCACGGCGTTCGCAAACATTCACTAACATCAGAATTGCCCAGATCGGATTGACGACTGTTTGTGCTCTATACCTGCAATATTCCTTAGGGAAAACCTGTCGAAAAGAGAAAGAAGAAGATAGCAAGAGTGCCAATGGACTGTATTTCTTCCTAGCAATGTAGCACCTGTCTCAGAAACGATAGCAAGACGGAAAGAGAATCCGGTTAGTGGACCGTTGTCGCCAAGGCGACTTAATCACTGTTCCTGTCATGAACTCAGTAAGCCATTCATTGTCAGCAATAAATTCTTTGATCAAAGTAGATAAGATACAGTGCTCCTCTTGTGTGAGCATAACGGGAAGACTATTTTAACACTTTATATGTGAATGTGATCCCCAAAGATCACAAAAGAAGCACGGTTTAGCTCAGTGCAAAGCCCTGTTTCAGATTCTAACTTGGCCTGTGATTTGGTAGTGTGAGCGGGAGCGATAAACTAGTGCACACATCACACCTTTGCAGCATCGTGTCTGTTCCACAAATCCACTTGCCTCCATCGCCAATCGTTCCAAAATGACTCATAGCTGGACAGGTATACGTAGGTCCCCATATGTCTATCCAATTCGTCTGCAATGGCGTCAAGCTGTAAGTCCCGATTCTACAGTATAACCACTCCAACTGAATGTAAACTTTTCGTTGCAGGACAATGTGGAGATACACGTACAGCCCCTCCGTATCCCAGGTTGACCGATGTATCAAAGGTACCTCGGTTGATAACTTCAGATGTTCGTTCAAACACTGACCGTCTATGAACATTCTCTAGTTCCTCCCAGAGATCGTCCCCTCGCTTCAGTACATCCGATGCGTTAGTATGAAGGTGAAATAAAGCTTGGGTTAAGTAGGCTAGCAAGACTAAGCTGCAATTACGGATCCTCACGCATAGCATGACGAGCAGCTACTCACGGAAGGTACACTTAAACTGAACAGAATAATCAGCCACGGACAAATAACTTGGTGCTTCAAGAATTCACTTACGAGCCTAGTTCGTATGCCCGAGCCTGGGCAAATAGAGGTCTTAATGATGATTTCGCAGCGAGAGAGCAACCAGTGTATTGCTCTATGAAACTCCAGACACATCCTTCGCCGCATTATCGTACGGATGCTCGGAATGTTCCCTGTTTTCGCTCGTGAACATCTCCGTAGCCTGCCCCGTGATAACTCCAAACTAGCGCGCTATTGCGCGCTATTGCAGCAATGCATGTCATCCCACACAGGAAAAAGTGTGCATCACCGACAGGTGCATGATTTACATTATAGTCATGCAATGAGAGGGGAAAAGTGAATCGTTTTCTTGAAGATGTTGATAGGTATCATATAAAGGTGCAGCGCTGACTGACCTGTTCACCGCGGGTGACGGTGCACACAGCGAACGAAGAGTCAGAGGAGTAGGCCTGGCGCATATAGCACATGAACCAGAAACTTGATAAAAATAATATTCGTATCTAACTGCTAAGTGTGAGTATACCCAGGGTGGTAAATAAAAGATATGCATTCAAAACAATGGACGGGTGACTAATTGCCGAGCTAATGCCACGGTGAGTTTCACTACTTTACTATTCGATTCCAGAAAATACAGGACAAGAGTCGTACCTTAGCGTGGTGCTAAAATTGGTTCTTCGAGAAGGTACCTGCAATACGGGCCAAGGCCCGAAGACATAGCACAATCATCACAAGAACGACCGCACACAATATTAATCTGCTCAAGGGCGAGCCTGTGGAATGTGCGATAACGCCTGCTGAAAAAATCTTGCAACGCCAATCTTGTCACTTTCGCGAATTGTGCAACATACAACATCCGTATGTTACCACTCGATTTAATTACATCGATACTGGAGTTAATCTAGTACTGCTGGAAGACTGCTGACTGGAACGTTGATCTTCGTCTACCACATCGGTTGTTCTGAACATCTCCATGGTTTAAGAACGTCAGCTGAGGGCAACCCATGTCCAGTACCAAGCACTCATTTTCGTTCCAGTCTAAGTGAACAGTGTTTCGCGCATTTCCAAACCGAAGGGGACCTGCATAAAACCCTTTTTGAAATCAAGGCTGAATATCCAATCCCCCTGTTCCATGAAGCTCATCAGAAATTCTCCATATTCGCGAAATTTATTGACCCATTGACTACCATTCGAGCTACATGCCTACCTATCGCACTGACCAAGTATGCAAGTGATCTGTTATTGATGAACCCGGACCAGTACTAGTCAATTTTGGGCCCGATTTTGAGCACCAAAAGCCCCCCTATACCCCTCCTTGAGCGCTCCGGCTGCTTCCCAGATGGTAACAGGAGCTAAAAGAATGAACCTCATTACATTTTGGGCACACCCCTACCAGCAAGCCTCCATGCTGACCAAAGAACCCGGACCATTCTCCCGTTTGCCGAGTCTTGACCGCCCCCTTTGCGTCTCTAAGCTTACCCACCTTCCGAATGTAAGCCGCACACTCTCCCAAAGGGCCTTGGGTATCATCTCGCTTTTTTCAGCTTGTTTTCTTCGTCGTCAACACCAACAACACTAACAATCCTACTGCTTGAAGCCCTTGCTTTTTTGTTCTCTCACAACACCGCAGCAGTGGTTCACTCTCTACTGGTACTCCATATCCACACGCTTATAGAACTTTTTAAGACAAACACCCGTAAACTGGATTACTCTTGCCAGAATCCAACAGGTGCTGACATTATGTCATCTGCTTCATGTGTTGTCCCGCTGCGCATGTTCCATCACGTATTTTATACTGACCTTCCTGTTTCATCGCTGAGCTGATATCCTCATCTTCCTTGGCAACTGCTGTCGGCTATCTGACTTTCCGAACATGGTTTGGGAACTACCCCCTAACCCCTAACCCCTACCACCTCCCCAAGCCCTCCTTATATCCAGATGGAACTTCTGATGTTGACCGTATTCAGGCTGTCCTTCTGCGTCTCCAGTCCGTTGCTACCTCGCCTCATCAGCAAAATAATCCTAAGCCTACTGGTTTTGTTGCTTTTGACGAGGAAATTCTCGTCTACCCTGGAGGTTGTCTGCTTGAACGCACTGAGGGTTCAAATGCTACGCGGAAAATTGGTTGTTTCAGACTAACCATCGAAAACATACGAACTCGGTGGAACATCCGCCCCCCAAGCGAATTCTGGGCTCCCCATCTCTGTTGAAAATCTGACAACTGTTGACAGCGCCATTCAACACCGCTTCTGCGTGCTTGCAGCTGCTTTTGGCGCTAACGTACCAACGTCCGATCCCTGCGTGCGTGTGAATGGCCCGTCAGACTACGATACCGTGTTAAAGTGAACAGCTGACCAGTCATGTTTGAAACTGAAATTGCAGTCAAGTACCCAGAACGTAATGACGTCTAAGCGAACATGGAAACTGAAGCCTATGTTACACAGAACAGTGTGTTGAGCTCGCTTATCTACACAGCAGGATCAGATCGTGATGTGGATTCAGAACCTATTCAGAACCTATCCAAATGAGCTCAATCACAACAAAGACGAGCACTATTTTGCGCTTCAAACGCGATCTAGTATTGGATTGCTGGGCCACTAGAATTGGTGTACACGAAACTGGTTGACCACCACCAATAGCATGCCGACACTACTAGTTTAAAACCTCGAATTGAGTCAACAAAAGTCATACGAGCTCAAAATATGCTCAGCAGTGATTTGTGGGAATGGTGATCAGACTAAACGTAGTTCGTTTCGTTAGTGCGCGGTTACAGCGAGTGAGGTTGCCAGTTCAGAACCACCAAGCCGTGAGTCCGCGGAAGCGACTACTCAGCACAGAATGGAAGCTGAATGAATATGGATTAATGGAATCTAAGTGCTGCTTAACCCGCTCGTCTTCTGCTAGGCTGACGTGACAGTACCGGTTCCGAATCGTCTCATAATGATACCAACCGGATACCAAGGGGGCAGAATGTTCATGCAGAAACTAAGAATTGAGGATATGCGTGGTACTGTGCGGGTTGCTCGTCTCCAGATTATAAGTCCAGATGTGGAGTATACGTACGTGGTGTAAAGCGGATGGCTGTTAGGTAGTTTCGGGGATGAAAATCTTGCAGGAAACCATTCCAGAACTCCGACAAATACACTCAGTTTTTGGCTAGAGGTATTTATGCAGCGATTTTCTTTCTGTTCAGAAGTTACTGGCGTTGGCCTGGGTTCGAACTTGATGCAAATCAGATGGAGACCTGCTATGAAAGGCTACTGGGGTGAGTTACGTGACAGTATCTTGGTGATTTTCGGAAAATAACTGGACTACCTATTGGGGTGTCACTCCGGTTCATCTGGCTGATAGTTTCCTGCTGATAGATTGCGACTGAACACTGCACTGAAGTTACACGATCCATTGTAGCCCTCTCTTGAACTTTGCTTGTCAAAATGCCTTAGCAGCACTCGAACAATATATGTGCAGCAGACTCTGGGAGGGTTCAAATGCGGCAGAGCTCAACGGGCCCCAAGTAGGCAAGTGCTCGAAGAACCTGAGCATGAATCACTGCCACTGTCCTGTTATCCATTTCGTTGATAGATGACTAGGTTGTCAGCCGTAGAGAGGCATTGGATATGCAGCCATCGTGCAAAGAAAGCGGACTCCTCCGTATGGCTTCAACTCTGTGATACACAGTAGGTCGGAACTTTTGACTTTGGAAGTAGAGCATGAAATAGACACTGTTCAATCGCACGCTGAAGACGTGTATTGTCGTTGAAATCCAGCACATTCCGGATTTTTGCAGAAGAGTTATACACTTAACGTTCAGCACTCAGTTATAGAAAATCCTGGCCCAATTCGGGATACATGTGCTCAATTAACATGTATGAGACAGATTATTAATTTAATCAGAGTAGATGTGGCCATTCCATAAAAGGCGAGTAACGGAGAACCACGAAATATGGGCGGAATCAGCTCCGCCACACGCAACCAGTAATGCAATGGTTGCGATGGTCACGTGCTACTGCACGTAAGAACGCAGAACAAGTATTGAATCATCGCCATCACGGGGTCTTGATCACTTGTAATACTGCAATTTCGCTGAGGAATGAGAGTGCAAGTGGATTAATTGTCACTAGACGACTTCAAAATATTATAGCAACCAACATCTACAGCGTAGTGGTTCGCAGTTTGTAGAGATGAGCGAAAAGGCCAAAGCGCAAGAAACAGATGATTTAAAAAATTACAAGGAGTCAACTTTTGGCTACGTCGCGAGGTGTGTATGCCAAGCAGCACGCTTCCTACGTGACTGCGAGCTACGAATAGCCATGGTTCCGCTATTGAAAGCCTTGTCTACACTCAATTGCAAGAGTACCTGTGCATAATGAATTTCTCAATTGCAAAGCACGTATCAAGGAATGAGTTGAGCAACAGCTCGTCTACTTTGCGTCCCTGTTCTTATCCAACTACTCCCTCGGTTGATAGGGACCGTCAGACAGTCATGTGCCTGAACCCCAAACTGCAATGCTTGTTACTGTCGACAACTTCAACGAATTTAGTACTTTTGTAGGTTCCTCCCTCGGTCTCTCTTGCAGTTTCTACAACGGATACACAAGCCTAAAGGAGAGAATCCATGGACAGAGAACGCAAACCTGGTACCGGTATTACAGCCAATTCAGAAGGAAATATTCAACACCAGCCTGAAAACTGTTGAAGGCCAAGTACCTGTAGAGTTGTGTGGAGTTTTCGTCCGCACTGGACCTAACCCTCAACACTCTCATCACGGCAATTATCATTGGTACGCAGTACTTACAAATTCAGCTTGCGCAAACTTTGAAGATTTGGAGTTATGTCTTCTTTTACTCAGAGGACAGAATTGAGGCTGCTTTAGGTTTGATGGGGATGGTATGCTGCATGCAATATGCTTTGGCGAGGGGCAAGCCCGCTCTTACACTAACCACTGGATCAGGTGCAAGCGTTATCTCTACGAAAAAGCAGCAGGATATAACCTCTTTGCTCGTGTACGTCTCCGATTTTACGCCCGTCCCTGATTTGAATATTGTTTTTGCTTACAGACTAAACCGCAAATGATCTTAATTGAGCGCAAAATCATCATCTGGATGGGATGTATACTCCAAAAATTGTGTTACGGAACGTGTTCTATACATCTTTGCAGAGATGCATGTCAAGATTTATTTATGCTTTCTTTGATAGACTGGTATCCCATAGCCAGTAATTTGAACACAGCAAACCGCTGTGTACTAACATTCAGTGTGCCACACGCCAGCCATCTGTGCCTTAGACCGAAGCACTGTTTCTCTTCAGTCGATTGTTTTCGAAAGCGTCAGAGTTTTCGAAAGTTCGATCGTCTAAACGGGTTGGACCTCGTCGCACAAACCAGCATGGTAGAATTAAACTGTTTGGCGGTGCACAGCGGATTGGAAATTAACACTTTGCTCGAATCCCAATGTGCGAGGCTTTTGAATACAAAGAAGACCGACATTACTACAGTTTTTCGCGGTGGGACTTCCGAGCGGGGCATTGCGGCATCTGTTTGTGCGTCTAAGCGAACACGCGGGTTGAAAATTTGATACTGGAGCATTCAGTCATCAGTGGCACGTGTCGTGTGCAAAATATAATTCATTGCAATCATTGTTATCCGAGTGGCCTATAAATTTCAGCCATGGGTGTCTTTCTACCTGGTTGAAGCGGACGGCCGCTTGCACCCGCTCTATGCTATCTTAACAACCTCGCATGTAATATCTTAGTCTCGGTATTCGCCCTACTACCCTGGTTCAACCCCTCGATTCAATCCCGATCGAATTGTACCCCATGCCATGCTGCCCTCTGAGATAACGCACTGATGCATGCGCGGCCAGCCTTTTTCTGCAAAAATAACAGTCCCAGACTCCACAACTGCCCAAACTGCTACACGAATGAGCGCCCGTATTTTCTTCTTCGATACCGATCCACACATACTGATCCACGCTTGTCAGTTTCATGTTTCTACCGTTTTTGTGACCACTTTTCGGCCTCTTTCTGACACGATGGAAATCATGGTATATCATACATTAGACGACGCAGCAGAACTTCCCCAATGTTCGCTCTTCCCCCAGAATAAAAACAATCTCTACGCTAGCAACAAGCAACATCTTTGGCATTCACAACTCAACTATCTACCACTTTCACTATGCACCTTGTAGGCTTCGCGCTTACAGGGGACCAGACTTC
Organism: Smithsoniella earleae; assembly: GCA_032356285.1. Lineage (NCBI taxonomy): Eukaryota > Viridiplantae > Chlorophyta > Ulvophyceae > Smithsoniella > Smithsoniella earleae. The sequence goes on along the minus strand of JAULKQ010012478.1, from coordinate 3,359 downwards.
AAGGGTTGGCATCTCTAGCGCGTTAAATTACTGCCCGCGAGAAGCTTCTGAATATATAACTCAATAAGGATTGGTCGTGTGAGAGAGACCAAGCATCTCATCACATTCGTGGGTCGGGTATGCGTCGGCTCCGCAGTAAGGGAGTGGTGAGCACAGATAGAAGAGGATTGGCAGTTGTGTACTATCTAGGAGTTACTACGGTTGTTACAGCCACTGTTACTTTGTTACTAAGACACTGATACGTGTTTCTGAGGATCTTCAACTGTATGCACGCAGAATGCGACCACTTTCCTAACTGTTATGTGCTTGATTGAATCTCCGGGAAGCTTCTGGAACATTCTATTCTCCGAAGACCGCTGAGCAGGTGCCTGTGTTGGTCAAGGCGATAACCTGCGCTTGTTCTTGTTGCAGTTGGGAGATCTGCGGGGTCTGCTGGGGATTTTGATGGCGCTGACGTACAAATCGTTCAGCTGGCTGGTCGCACCGGGCAACCTTCCGGGGCATGAGGCGAGCGCGGCTGGCAATACTAACGTTATGTGGCATAACGGGAGGCTGCTGGCTTTCAACGAAGGCAGCGCGCCGTTCTTTGTCAGATTCTGCGCAGGCCTGCTCAAGTCCCTCGGCTTCTACACCTGGGGTGGCGCCATCGACCACCTAGTCACCGCGCATCCGAAGGTGGACATGAAGACCGGCGATCTCGTAACGTTTTCGAGCAGGCACGATTCTTGTTCGCTGTACACAGTGTAACATCAGATAGGATCTGTAAACAGAACTGTACACAACTGTGATCTATTGTAACATATTACACCCACCTGTGCACAACTCGAAGCCGTGCTGTACAGGATTGATCACAAACCCAGCGTCGAGTGTTTTATGGTGAACGCGAAAGGGGAGGTGTCCGACAAGTACCCCGTCGACGTCTCCGGGCCTGTGCTGATGCACGACTTCGCGATCACGGAGAACTACGCGTTGTTTATGGACCACGCGCTCGTTTTTGACCCCAAGCACGCGGTCAAGAAGAACGCTATTCCCTTTTCGACGGACCCGGCGAAGCAGTGCCGCGTAGGGCTCATGCAGCGCCGCGCCCCCGAAAAAGGCGTCACGTGGTTCAACGTCAACAGTTTCGTGTGCCTCCACACCGCCACCACCTGGGAAGCCCAAGGCATCGTCCACTTTGTCGCTTGCAGGTAATAACTGCCGAAAACTGCACCAAATGAATTGCTCGAAAAATCGATCATTTGTCCCCAAAATTGGCCGATACTGAACAATTTCACCCTTCCCCTCACCAGGTTTGTAACGCTTCTAAGAAACGCTTCTTAGAAATGCGTCCAATGGTGCGCCAAGCACAGCGGAGTACTACGTTCCCGAAATTTCAAGCATGATACCATGCATGAGCGAAGGTTGTTTTCTGAAGGTTGACTCATCAGCAGAAACGGCACGAATTAGGTCACCAGCAAACCTGTTCACCTTTCGGTATGATAGACCATCGCATCGCAAGGCGAGACCACAGTTTGTTCACAACTACTTGTGCACAAGGTGGCATGCGCGGTATGCATTAGTTCTATGTACATGACAGATAATTGACCGGAACAGCGCTTGCATCGACTAGTGCGACTTACCAGGCTCGATCGACAGGGGCCATAAGTCAATCGATTAATTGACGTCTCACTGTTACGACAACGTTTTGATTTCATGCGCGAAGCAGATGTGCTGTGACTGCGTTCATCCTGGCTTACAGCTCCTGACAACAAAACCCAGACCGCGTTATTACGTACATCTATTTAGTGATGGTTCGCACTGGGCACCTTCGCCACAGGCCCCCTGGGGTGGGAAAACTCACTAGAATCCGCGTCTTCCGTCAAATTGTGACCATTTCGGGTGCGACAAGGTCAAAAGTAGGTTTTTGGGTTTGCGAGCACCGTGCCTCCTAAGCAAGCTTCCAACTTCTCTTTGACGTTCGTGCTCCAACCTCGAATATTATGGTAGAGTTATGATGCACTTGAAGGTGCCGCGAGCTCGCGTTGTTTCTTACTACTGGACTTAACTGGATTTACAGCATCGGATCAGCGTCTTGCGGGGCAAGCGAAAGCTAGAAATCTTCAACAAGTGCCGCGAAACATGTTTTGAAAGCGATGCGATGTCAATCTGAATTCTGACGTTGTTCGGTCACGAACGCAGTCACACGGCCCGCCGTCTTCGCACTAGACGCCAAAACGCGATCAATCTTCTAAAATCAACAGCGCAGCTTTTCGCCTGGAACAGCAATGGGTCACAGTGCTATCAACTTGAGCGTAGAGTGAAACTCAGCGCTTGATGCGATCAGTCGCTCGTATGTTGCGGAGAGATAGCACCTAGGGGCCATAACCACACTTACTTTTTAGGTTTTGGTCGCGTATTTTTCGGTCGGCAGATATGCGTTCGTAACATGTCGTGTGGAAGCTGACACATGTGAACACATCAGCATGGGTCAAGCTGTAGCGATAACGTTTGACGGGTGGCCAGTAGCACAATTAGGGTAGCACAGTTTTGTTTTACACAGTTAGTCTTCATAGTGCGGTCAACTCATGTCAGCTTCTGAGGTGAAGAGCAGCGCCTCGAACGGCTCCGCTCTTTTGGTTATCTGGTAAGATTTCTCGACGGAGAAGCGAAAGGCCTGAAGCCAGTTATGTCCGCATACGGCTCTCAATTTTCACCTGCTTTTGGCACTGCTCCGAAAGCAGCACGCCTGGTGGTGAAAGGCGGTACCAGAGGATGTATTTTGGCCGTCTGCATAGCCACAGTTGGTAAACAATGTACAATAATAAGTTTCCATGGATTTAGAGTAACATTGCTTCACCAATTTTCCGAAAATCGTCGAAGAACCATGCATTATGCTATACACGAAGTAGAGGTATGTAATAATGATGTTGCTTCTCTTGGCCCATTGGAGTGATACTAAGACCTGCACAAGTCAACTGTAGAACTCGATTTTTCAGAAGCACATCCGTGCGATTATTACCAGCGAAACAAAGTAAAGTTGTAAAAATGTTCTCTAGTTGAAATCTGTCCAATGTATCTGCCCGAGTCGCGCTTCACAGTCCCGTAGGTTGTAGAAGGTTCTTCTCTGGCGATGGGGTTACAAACTAAATAGCTTGACGTATCCCCGGATTCGTTGAAGTTCGTGTCGCATGCATCGTGAGTTGGGAAGATTTATTGCACGTTACAGGTGATGCATGATGTAACAATTGTGCAGGTATGATCACATTGCACTGGATGATTTGCTCAGCAAGCGAGAGAACGCATCACTCCACCGCTTCTCCCTCAATCTCGCGGATGGTACAGTCGCAGAAACCTGCCTCGCTTCCTCGTACTCCCTCGAC
>JAULKQ010012467.1:0-11869 GCA_032356285.1 Smithsoniella earleae | reverse complement strand
TATATATATTATGCAATACGGATTGATTGTGTGAAAAAGGCCAAGCAAATCCCTACATCTGAGATACCGAGGGTAGATATTAATCTGCATGAGTGGTTACCAGGGGCCTAGCCGCTAGACTAGGCCTGGGCCGTGGGTCGGGTATGCGTCGGCTCCCTAATAAGGGAGTGGTGAGCACAGATAGAAGAGGAGTGGCAGTTCTCTACTATCTCGGATTTCCTGCGGTAACTACTGCTAATTTACTACACCACACGCTACCCTAACGATTTAACATTGAGGCAGCAAATATTAGAAAAGTGATGGCAAACCTCATCTGTAGATATAGCCACCCTGTCAGTGAGGAGCTCGTAAATGATGACACCAAGTGCCCAGGAATCAACTGCTGGATCAGCCATGACTGAATCCTCCCCTGCTGCACAAGCTTGCATTGTCTCTGGAGCTGCATATGTGGGAGTGAGGCGGAGTGGAACATTGTCCCCTATCTTTTCAGCTGATCCAAAGCCAGTGAGTAAGCATTGACGGTCTTTAAATCTCCAAAGAATGTGACCAGGCTTCAGGTCCCGGTGAACATAGCCTTTGTCGTGTAGCACTGCAATTTGCTCAGTCAGCTGCCAGATTACCTGCACACATTCCTCAACTTCATGATTAGATAAGGTGCCTAATTTCTCATTGGAGTCCCTTGATGCAGTACTGACCCGCCGTGTTTGCATCGCAGCACAGTTGACTATGATCGCATTGCTCGATGCCCTTGCGATGGTGATGGTGCCGCGGGCTGAAGCCGCGATCTGGTGTTGAAGGTAAGCAGCGCTCAGTGTCCCTGAGATAGAGTATCGTTCATATGTCCGCCCGATGGCTGTTTGTACGGGGTGCATGTGAGGTAGGCAGGGAGATTCAGTTCCATTCATTCTGGCGGGCACCTGGCACTCAAATGATACGCACGCAATTTGCAACTCAGATTGTGTGTAGCAGCCAAAAGAGAGCAAGATCGCACATTCACAGCGCTGAGTTTATTCCGTAAGTAGCTTGCACGATCCAGTAGGCTGGCAACCTTCTCCGTGACAATGAAAGGAGGCAATGGAACACCGAACGCATCCGTGTGGGGATGCAAACTGTTTGGAGAACAGTCTACAAGTTTCGGCATGAAGTGCTCAAAGTCCTGATGGTGGTATAGCGCAAGCTCCTCATCGTAGCTGTGCCTTGATGCGAAGAACTTCACTGCTACGTACTCTGTACCTGCGCCAATTACGTCCATGCAGAACTGCACAACTCCCTTACCTACAAGCATAGTTTCTTGTGGAATTGTATTGTGACTGGCGCCACAGAATCTTGCTATCAGAGGCTAATTCAGCGTTGAAGATGCCAACGTACCTCCCTCTGCACGATTACTCGGGCCCAGGGTTACATACTTTCCCAAAATGACGCTTTTCGGGCCAAAGGTATCCAGCTGCTGTTGGATGTGGCGTAATTGTTCTTCAGAAGTGGCGCCAGTTGGAAGTGCCGGTGCTGGTTCTTTGCTGGGCATCCAGCCTGACAGGTGCTCATGAACTGGCGACAACTCGTCATCAGCTGGCCTAACTCTCATTTTACGAAACGATCTATACAGTTTCTTCCACATTTTCCCCAATTTGAAACTGGGGTCGGTCACTGAGTGCAGGTTGAAGGCCGCATGTGAGACATGATTCAACGAACTGCTGTTACAGCTGTTTCTGTGAGCCGCTCGCTACAGGCGAGCTTTTTTAGAAACATAAATTCATATCAAGTAGCCCTACAAAGCAAATCAGCGATGATTTGATGATCTGGGCAAGGAAATCCAGCCTGGTGCAACTGAAGTCGCAGGTTTTAGGTTGAGAAGGGTGTAGAGGTGCGCACGCTCAGGTTATAACGATGAGCTAAGTGTTTGATACCCATGCTATCGAGCGAATCCCTTTGCTTGAAGTGCACTGCAAGAAATCGCTCGGAAGCATTCTCGCGGTGAAAAAGGCAATGTGCACAGCCGAACCAACGGCGAACATGATGGGCACCTGTTTGCAAGAAGACCCCAATTGCTCTGGAGCCTCCTCTATCACCTCTTCTCTTAAACAGATATTGCCAATGTTCCTTAAGCAATAACGTAATACTATGATTAGTAATGCCCCCTTATGTAAGACATTCCACTGTCTGTTTTTTTGCGATTGAGATCCAAATTCATCTATACAGCTGCAGTCCATTGTATGTGACGGATGTTATAAACAGCCATTCCAAACCTGTGCAGTAACTTCTTCTACCAATGTGAAGGCGATGAATCGCGATGCCTGGATACCTGGTGTGAACTCATCATGAACGAAGACTTCTTATGAGTCAATCTGACACTGAATCCTGTTCAGCGCACTTTATTCTAATCTTGTTCGGTTTCATTTACCATTTCATGCTCCTCCGCTGCTCTGGACGTTGTGATTGCGTGGGCTTGTAACTTTTCAAAATCGCAGGCTGTCTTGAACGGCACGTCAATTCACAATTCCAGTATGATACGTTCCCTTTAACATAGGCAAATTATTTCTTATAAGTGCACTTACTCTTGTCCTAGAGACCTGGCGGTGCGCAAATATGCATCAAGGAGTGCTCCCGCTTGCGAATAAAGGATGCGCGTTCTGCCTCTAGGTTAGAATTAAAGGTTAATATCTCACAATACATCATTTCGAAAACTACGTTACTTGGGGCACTGTAATGAATATAAGACGTCTGTTTCTGGTGAGGCCAGTAGTAAAAGGTGAAATGAAACAAGTTGAGTGTACTAACTCGTCAAACACATTCATGGGAAGGGTTCGCGGGCTTCCTTGTGATGTTTTCAGGTTGTTGTGGTGTTATTCCGTCTAGGAGCACAACCGTTTCTTGCGCAGAAAAGGGGGAGAAATAATAACCTCTTCAGCAAAATTCCAGCTATCCGATGTCTTTATCAAGACTTCTACATACGCCTTATTCTAAAATGTTCCACCTAAAATTCTGGAACCTGGTTAAACACATTGCCCCGCTTCTCGCGAAATCTTCTGCATGCCCAGATAGATCGCAGCGGAGACACGGCATAGCCGGAATGCAATAGATCCTCTATTCGTATGGAGCAGTGTTCTCTTCGTTGTGTGCGACGAAACAACGCGCTTGATGAACGAGGACGCTATTGCACACTGTTCTTTACAATCATTTAAACCTGTTGCCTACCCCGGGCATTAATCGGAAACTATCACACTCAGAGCCAGCGCAACGGCTTAGAATTCAGAGGTACTGGGACAGCGTAGCAGTGTCGGTCTGACTGCAGTGTATATTCGTCCGTCAAATTCCCAGAATGTTGACCGCACGTTTGATGTATACCAAGTCTAAATGGTGCAGGAATTAAGTATAGTTCAAACCATTTACTATCCGTGGCATATCCGCTGGCTTAGCGCATATATTTAATTTGCACTTGTCACATGCTCTCTGAAATATTTTCACATGCTTACTCTGCACAGTCAAACAGTGCTGACTGCTTCAAGCAGACTTACACATGTGTTATCAAACCACAGTAATTGTCTGCTACACAAAATATTTCAGTGCGTTCTTATTTAAAGCACCTGTAACCAATGCAATCTCTGTGATTCTGAGGTCTGTACAAGAACCTGTACAAGAAACTTTGCATTGTATCTGTTTTCAGATTCATTCCACAGAAAGTCCATCTTGATATGTGTTCTCGAGCAGCATCATTACAATGTGTGCAAAAATAGTTCTTTGGATATGCAGAACACGTACTCCTCCTGCAACACAGATGAGAATGAGCTCGTTAGAAATCACGACGTCAAGATGATATGGCATCCCTTTCAAGATGGTTGCTTTATCAGCAAGGAGCTCATAAATGATGCCAGCACGTCACCTGCCGGATCAAGTTCTTTTCCTCAAAATCTCCTCTCACATCTAACATTCCAACACAATCTGCTGTTCTCCACGCCGGGGTGAGATTTCGAGGAGCTTTTCAGCATATGTTGGCCCAAAAACAACTACCAGTGAGCAGAAGTCGCTTTTTCTCCACAGAACACTACCAGGCTCAGGAAAGGACGGCCTTTCGCTGGCTAGCAACCCAACCACCTGCGCGCATTTTAGTTGTCAACTGTGGCAACTTACCAGTACGTACAGATTCCCTGCACTACGCTGCAAAGATTGGAAAAACTTGGTGTTTCACATTGCTCAATGAACATGAAAGGTAAACCAAGAGTCAAATGTGTTATCTTTAACACGGCGTGGACTGTGGTGAAATGTACGAGCCAGACAACTGAAGAATATCGCTAGATGTTCGCGAGATAATGATAATTTGGTGATGTTAATATGTAATAGATAAAATTATCTGTGCCTATTGTCTGCTGAATAGCAGCAATGCAGAGAACATCGGCTGAGAATGAAAAACTAGCTGTAGATACCGCGCAATCGCACAACTGAGCTTCGCCGCACCAAGCTCCGGTCCCAGTCAGAGTGTCTAAGAGCTTAGTGGTGCATATGTTATCTCAAGCACCGTGATCTTGGGCTTTGTAGAGGTAAAAAAGACACCTGGAAGTCGCACATGGATAGCAGCTAACTGGTCGTGCATGTTGGTGCGGTTTGAGTACACCGTCACCTTTCTCCAGAGATGAATGTCTACGATGTACCAAAAGCTCAATTCTGGATTCGCGACAAGGCTGTGGAGTGCTGACTCCGTGCAGCCGTGAACTGCTTGAAGCCCATTATTGTATCGTGCAGGCTTGCCACAGTCAAATGCACAAACTTTGGCTTAAGATTTGACTTCCCTACCAGTAATCATTTTCATAAGCTGCAAATTCCATTCACCTGCAAACATGAACAACTACTTCTTGCAGTGGCGGAACTTCTTGCTGGATCTAACATTAAACGTCACCATAGTATCACAGACCCTTTCCTTTTTAAGTGCAGTAAGAATGAACGAATTCATACATTCGGAATGCAGGTTTTGATCTCTGGGGCACAGTGCGAAGTCAGAGTAATGGTTTCAGTAGTTTAGCTTGCCAAACCGTACCTACAGCTGCAAGGTTCTTGCTTCGACGACCGTGAAATTGAAGATGAGACTTTTAAGTGCATGAACGTAAATTTGCAATACATCATGGTGCAACACTTCTCGTTCGCTGTGGTCGCGCGAGGGTGATCGGTAGATGCCTTAGCGTTAAGGCTGGTGAATATCCACCAACAGCTGAAGATACTGGATCATCGAATGAACCTGACTTTAGCGAGCCGAGTCAACAAGCTCCTCCAAAAATGGTTCTGACCCGAGCCCAGAGTCTTGATAATCATTGCACTTTGTTAGATAGTTCGTGCCCCAAACACCAGGAGGTTTTCAAACCCGTTCCTGGAGTGCAACAGTATAGGCAGTGAATATCCATTATCCTGAAGAGCATTTTGAACAGATATTTATTGACGGTCTGGAGGAGTGGCTTTCGGCACAACGGGCGGAGCGACCAAAAGCACACAAGGGTAATTTAACCTTGTTAAATAACACCGTGTCGCGTTCTACCGCCTTTATCGCTGTGAAATTAAATCAGCTTTCTGAATTCACAGCCAGCTCAACGTTTCCGTAAGCCTATTTGTTGCTATTCGACGCTCTGAATGGGTAACCCACTGTGGTGAAGTCGTGCAAGAAGCATGCCAGAGCAATCAGTTCGGGTTTAACTTCAGCGCTTGATTTGTATGTCCAATCTCGTTCAGGGCTTCTGTTCAATTTACTAAACGCCGTGCTTATTGCAAGGCGCTGGTTGATGAATCTTATTGTCCATCTAGGCCAGCGAGGCTGGCTTAAGGATACCCTGACTTCGGCTCTTTCAACTTTTTGGATCTCAAGCCAATAACTCACCTGTTTGGAAACAATGCGAGACAAATGGGACTCTCCAATGATACGAATCCTCATGGTACCTTGTTCAAGGGAAGTTCAACTTTAACAAGGTGGTAGAGCTACAAGGAAGATTGAGAACTCAACTGGTCGCTCTGTGTCAATCACCACAAATCCAACACTGACAAAAAAAAACAAAAAAGTGCGCAAGCGCTACCTAACATGTCAGGGCCCTTGAGTCTGTATTTCTCCACAAACAACTGACAACCCTACGCAAACAGCCTGTGAGAACACAAACAGCTCTTCCTGTCTCTACATCCCACTGGATTGCTGTCGAGTCAGATGAACCAGTGACTATGCCACTGCCATCAGGACTCCATGCAACACATTCTATTCGAAGCAAATGTCCCTGAAGGTGATATCTAGCTGTTCCGGATGTCACATCCCATAAAATAGCTGTCCTATCAAAAGACCCTGTCACTAACATACTCCCATCAGGGCTCCATGCAGCACACTGTACACTATGCGAATGCCCCTTCAGACAATGAATCATTCTCCCTGTTTCTGCATCCCAAATGATTGCTGTATGATCCCATGAGGCAGTGGCTAACATACTCCCGCATGGGCTCCATGAAACACAAACTACAGGCCCAGTGTGACCCTCCAGAGTCAGGGCAACTTGCTCAGATTTACAATCCCAAATAATGACATTCTTGTGGCGTGAGGCACTTGCTAAGATGGGTCTATCCGGCCTCCAGGCAATGCTTTTCACTGGACTAGGATGATTGAACGTCGTCAACCTCGCCCCACTAGGTACATCCCACAAGATAACACGCTTGTCAGAAGAGCAAGTAGCTAAAACACTGCCATCAGGGCTCCATGCAACTCGCTCCAACCAGAAAGAATGCCCCTGGAGGACATGGATGACTTCTCCCTTACTTACTTCCCACACAATTGCTGTGTTGTCAACTGAAGCAGTAGCTAAGCTGGCGCCATCTGGGCTCCAGGCAACATTAACTACTGGGCACGAGTGCTTCTCCAGCGTGTGGATTGTCTTGCCTGTGGAGGCATTCCAAAGGATGGCTGTACAGTCATAAGAGGCAGTAGCCACCACATCTCCGCCGGGGCTCCATGCAACACTCTTCACCCAGTTTGAATGCGATCTGAGGACACACACAGCTTCACCAGTTGCTGCATCCCACAAGATTGCAGTCCCGTCACATGAGCCAGTGGCTACGGTGGAACCACTTGGGCTCCATGCAACAGCCCTGACTTGTGCACAGTGACCGATGTGGACACGGCACCCTGTCCTCCTCATAGTCCATTTCATCAAGGCATGCTGCTTTCATGTGCTTTGGAGTACATCTTCAACCATCAGATTGTCAGTGGCCTTCCTTGGTACTTGTCGCTTTGATCTCAGTTTTATCTCAGATTCTGAACCGAGAGATGAATACGAAAGCTGGCTTGACACCTTAAGGTGAATTTTGACAACCCCTTGAGAACAGTCTCTCTCTCATACGAGTGAGCTGCACACACCTTCAGAGCACATACGAGATTAAAGGCCAGAACAAAGTACACGATTAATCTCATTATTAGCAATCTCTCCCCTCAAAGTGCTGTTTTGTATCTGAGCTGGAGGGTATGCCCAGTTCATTGAAAACATGCTGGAGGTGTGGAACTATTTTCTGGGATCACATCAGCATGTGAGCATATCTTATTGTGTATGGAAACCAACAATGTCTCCCTTTTTGCAAGACTGAGCAGTGTAGAAGTGAAGGTATGGCATTGCAGCGATAACTTCTGGTGCTCTTACGTTGTCAGTTCTCACACCTGCCTTCGACTCGCGCTAACCAATGCCGTATACGTAATATGTCTGAAGAGAGGTCTTAGCATGCTTCAAAATCATGCTACAGGGGCTCAAACACGGCTGATGGAGAATTCAGCTGCCCCCGTTACGATTGTGACATGATATTTTTCGCCAGTTAACACTATTCAACCCGACCTTGCAAAATGGACGCCAGCGGCTGATACTGAAACAGCGCAATTTTATCTTCGCGCCACAGAGAAAAAGTATCATGTTTTTAATGTTGAGCCCAAAATAAGAGTTATCATGAGACGATCAGTGTAGTGTCAACGTAAATACGTGATGAAAAGGTGGGTGTCAACCCAAGAACTAATGTTCCTCCGCGAGATCGTGGCTTCGATACCCCATTTCAAGGTAATGTAGCTGTTTTTTCACGCTCATCAACTGCACGTATCGAAAGCGAACAAGCACTATGTCTCGAGACAACCACATGTATGTCCTCGGGAAGCTCATCACCAATAGCTTTGATAGGTGGTGTTGGCAATGAACAAGCGCCTAAAGTCAGCATGTTGAAATCTATGAATGAATTGCATCGTTTGAGGCAAAACAAATCCCAAGCTTTCCGAATTCACTGGCTCAAAAGCTACGGTTGTGCATACAAGCTCACAACTTCCTCGTCAGACTCTGCACGCACCGTTCAGGGCCCTTACCGCGAGTAGAGAGTTCAATATTTCATGTGTATGACTCCATCTTCGTGTTACAATGCGGAGTGAGTTGCTTTCTAAAGCCTAAACTTGTTTTCCTTTATGTTTTGAGACTTCTGGTGCCGACTCATCTTTCCTTTTCGTGGAAAAAGGCTGTACAAAGAAGGATCTGGTTAGACGAATGCAATATGGCACGCAGGCGAAGCCACGCTGCCAAAGTGAGGCGTTCTACTATCCTAAGCGAGAAACACAACCAATGAAAGGGCATCGTTAGCACATTGACATCGAGTCGCGATGAAATACCTTTTTTCAAGTAAAGTTCTTTCAGCAGTTTTTCATGCAGTCGACAATGTAGTGAGATCCGAACGTGATTTCACCTGGACAAGCATTTAAAGCAAAAAGTTAAAGCAGACTAAGTTTATGACTATGGTTATATTTTACATCTGGTGTGGGAGTATGGGTCGATTTAATCAACTAGAGCAGAATTGAACGATTGTGGGACCAACGAATTCGTGGCACAATTCGCACCCGGAACGATGAGTGCGTCTACGACTGCAGACCAAACATTTTTGGATTGCTTTTCACAATAGTTCATGTTCTGGTAGTCTGCAGGATAATTTTACTGGGTTCTTTCTATATAACTTGAATAAACATTAATAAAGTGGGAAGGGAATCCGGTGCCATGGATTCAAATTTAAAAGAATAGAAATTGTTGTGAGTATATAAACGTTCCGCTGATGACACTCGGATGCCCCGAATGCGTCATTATCATTGTGCGTAGAAGCTTTTTGCGTAAGCTCAACTATGTTTGCCTTGGCAACGAATGGAGGGTGTTATCGTGGGTGAGAGTGAGAGTTGAATCGACTTTTCATATGCAGATACGAGATGCAAGGATGAATTCATTTTGATTCAACACAGTGTTCACATTTCACGAGCATTTCTCTACAATCATCTCAAGGCATACCTCTGCTTTGCTAGCTACATGAATCTTCAAGCTGAGGTCACACACAGGCGAACTTCTCGAACCCCAGGCAGGACTGTTAAAAAACTATCTCAATATTTCATACAACGGGCAATGGATTCTCTAGCGGATTCGAATTGTAAGGAGCTAGCAGGTACGGCGAATCCAGCTTTCAACGCTTGCTAGGACCTGAATTCCCAAAATGTATCAACCACTTGTCTTTGTTCAATCCAGCCTCGTCGAATCAGACGGAAAAGAGAGAGATCAACTTCCTTTACCTGAAGTTGATCCTGAACTGCGAACGAACTGTGATGAAATCGACGATGTGATGAAGTTCCTAAGGCTTTCAAGGGAAGTTCATTTCCTAGAATTCTGTCTAATGCTTTAAGAAATCACAAACATCAGGAACCCTTTTTTTTTGGAACCATTTCTTCTTCTTTCACAAGTAAGCGATTGACCGTTACACTCGCGTGCAACGCAGCTAGAACATACAAGTTGCGGCCTCATAATTCGCACAAGGTGTTATTCCTCCAGATACAATTTGAAATGCCATTCGCTGATTCGATCTCTCGAGTTCGTACAAAACTTGTGGCGCATGTGTTGACCTATCGAGCGTCCCCTGGACTACCGAGCAGGCAAGGGACAGCTACTCTGAATACAAATCCTTGTACTCTTCTAATGTTTCATCCGGAGTCTGGCACTCCGTAGTTTAAGGATTAGTTTATGGTTTAGTGCCAGAAGTTAGGACTTTCGAGCCGCTATTCGAATCTCGTTGACGAATGTTACTCTGGTGTGGAACCAAATCGCACTCAACGACTACGTGTATTTGTCATCTTAATTCATCTTAATATCCTCTGACGCGCTGACGTAGGCTGGATGCCGCCTCTTATACACATAAAACACACGGGCATCGACCAAAGTTGAAGTCTGACCAGGAGCGGATTGATGCAACTCTGTATGCAAAACACCGTATCTTACGTCAACCGATTTTCTTGAGCTATACTGCTTGGTTACCAACGGAGAATTGTAGGTACAGCACACTACATGCAACGGTGAACTGGCTCGTACATGCGCTCGTTTCCCTTAAAAAAAAGAGTCTCGCCCATCAGCATGCACGGCATCAGCGGCCGCCTGCGAATGAGCATGAACCGACAGCATGACTACCGCTTCATCATGACACATGACACATACGACGGATTTTGCAACACACACGGAAAACGTCCCAACAACTTTGTTGACAATGGCGCTAGTGCACACACAGAGACCAGTTACCGGGCTTGAACACCGTGTGAACAGTGAACTCAGCTTCTTGCGCTTTGAGGGAAAGATAATATTTGTAATACTGGCAGCTCAGTAAGTGCCTCCGCTGCCTCATTACTGCTTAGTATATCTCGACAAAATTTCGCCAGCCGAGCCATCCTTTTCTCTCTGTTGTCACGTTTCCTGGCCTCCCCTTGTCTCCGTTCTTCTTTCCCAGGGCACTTCCGAGGTTCTTTATTATTAACATATGTTCCATAAAGGGCCCTGGACACGGCAAAATAGCGCACAATGTCAAAGCAGCTAATATAATCCTCAAATAAGGAATTCACCGCAAGCCGGGCTTCCATCTGAAGCGCTTCTGCCTTAAACACCACCCACTCCAGACTTAATACCCTCACAGTATCCCTGTAAGGAGTTCAAGCTGATAGCAATGCCATAACAGGATTTCAAAAGGTCACTATAGGCTGGGAAGGCCATACACTGCTCTCTCCTGTACCATGGGGCAAGCCCCAGCAACATGCCAGTACAAGTGCACTGGTGCGACTAACATCTCTATGTAAGCCCTCATAACCCATAAATTGAAAATCGACTTGATGATAAGTTGATCGCACTTGGTCAAGACACCCTAACTTTAACATGGTAAGCGCACCAAGGCAGTGGTTTGAATCAGTGCTGGTTTGATAGGAAAAACTGAATATTTGAGCCACCAACAGGCACATTTGCTCTTGTGAGTGTGTCAGCTACATTTTTGGTAAGAAGCACAAGCAAAAGCAGATACAGGATTTGGTGGATGACAGCTCAGGAAACCCAGGCTTGACCCACGCTTCACGCTCTGTTTCGCGCCGAAGTGACAACTCAACATTGGACCACGTGTAGTCTGTCATACAGAAGTAGGCGCATTGCCAGACCAAACCCGCCAGAGGGCTTGGCTCTAAAAGATCTATTCGGATTGTCTGTGGATGATCCATTGCACGAGTACAGCCGCCGCTGGCCAGCCCGGATCTGGATAATCCAGAGCACTCTACAAACCAGCCAGTATTGATGTTGTCAAACCGTTCACAGACGCTTTCAGCTTTTCGTTGTGCGATTCGTCACTAACTTGTTGCTTTGCAATCTGGATGGTGCCACCCGATTGTCCACTTGTTGCACGATTTGACGTCCCTACCTACGGGATGACAACAATCACCCATAAAGAAGGCTTAATCATAATAGCAATGACCAATGACTATTGTTGCATCAATCTCACGAGTTCCCTTTAACAAAGGGTTGAGATTCAAGAAGTTAATTCATGTACTAATAGAATTCCCTTC
>JAULKQ010012456.1:0-11869 GCA_032356285.1 Smithsoniella earleae | reverse complement strand
ATGAGCGTTCAACTAATGCTGGCTCTCACTCATTGAACAGCCCAACGTGTACAATTACATACCGAATGTCATGTTGTGTGTTCTTCATGATCTATTAAAATGCACTGGGATCCTGAGTGGATAGGTGATTGTACCTGCGTCCTTGCCAAGATACTTCAGAAGCCAGATATCTATAAAACATTAGAAACTGCGACTTCCCGTTCAATTGGAACAGATTCGGCCCCTTGATCAAGTCTTTGTAAAGCTGTGGCCACCCACATGTCCACACAAACTATGTCATTTAGTGCCGTACCTCAGAGGGAGCGGGGGCTCCATGAGACTTGTGAGGAGCATAGTGCAACACTCAGTTTACGAAGAACTTGGACTGCTCATGCCGTTAGAGGCAAGGGATAGACTACAGCTATGCCGAGTTAAACACAGAGCAGGAACAGGCTTGTTCTAAGGATCCCAATTCAGCTGCACAGCTGTTCATTCCCTGTACATAACTACAACATCTCTTCTTCAGGAGGTCTGATGCATCTACAGAGTGGTTTCAGGGGCCCAGCCAATCGAATCAGGGACTAGAAAACCCCTTCCATACTCGAACGCTATACACGATAAGCGATGGAAGGCGTAACAGCAGTTGGGCTCAACAGCGAACACGGCTGCCTTTGGTGGTGCGGAGGGGGTTGAAAAGTACTAGGAAGGGGGCTGCCAAGGGTTTTATTTCAGTTCATTTCTTTTTTGGTACAAACCAGCAGGTGAGAATCGCCTGCTGTGCGGCTGTTGAGGGAAGTTGAAGATGAAGCAGCAACAGCAGGGAACTTTTCACGAGGAGGTTCCTGGCAAGTGCATGCACAGAACTCGCAGTACAGTAGTAGCATTTGCTTTTTACACATACTTTTTACACGAGCTCTGTGAAATGTGCAGGCAATCATACGCAACCCTCATGCGGGGCTGCTGCAAGAGTGGAGCATGGCTCTGGAGTTCGTAGTGCATATGGAGGCTTTCACGTGCACAAACTTGCAACAGTCTACAAGACCCATCTGGATCATGTTTAATAGGTGTGTTTTACCGTTAATGAACACAGCACGCTTGACCCGTTTCCATAGCTTTTGGCGCAAAAAAAAATCTAATTGCTACCCCCTTACCCCGGTTGAAAGCGGCAGCGGAACATTAAAAAAGGAACATTCTTTACCCGTTACCCTGCATGAACCCGGCATGCATGAATGCCAATGCGCCTAACGGTGCCCCGAATAGCTCGTGAAGGTGAGGGGGGATAAGGGGGTAAGCCAATGATGGTTTTCACCCCCAGTCACCAATTCGTTGCAACGGGGATCTCAAATGCATCGATGCATTCGGCTTCTTTCGGAGACTGAGCGTCGTCGCGACGGCGCTCAGGTATCCAGTCCGATTACAGCATCTCTTCTCGGATATACCGCTCGTTCTGATCGATCGCAGGATCGTTCTGTCCATCTGGGACCCGTCGAAACGGTTAACGTGACTGTAGAAGGAAAGCCCGCACGACATCGCTCACGTCAACCGTCGCGCAACCGAGTTGGAAGATCCAGAAATGATTGTTACAGTCATGTTCAATGCCTGTCGCTGATGTTACATTGCCTTAAAGGAGTACGAGAGAAGGCCGGACTATCTCGGTAGCACCTGGTACGGATGAAGTTGGATCACCCCTTCCTATCATGACTGCACGAACTTTTGCGAAATGAATCTAGTGTGCCGGCCTAGTGTGTCAAGTTGGCAGTAAGATCTATACGACTGTTACAGATCAACTCCTTTTTGCATGTGCATCATGCTGTATACAACTTCCGGATGCTGGATGGAAGGTTGGTTCCGCCAGAACTTTGTCAGTATCAGGCGCCACGCTCTGGTACAAGCTCGAATGGTCGCCATTTGTGCTTACTGACAGACATACATGCGGACGTGGTAGACCACGAGAACCGCTAGGATACCACTGCGGCTGAGCACGCACACAGGCTTCAAGACCTTAAGAAGTTGTATTCTGCACGGCAGTAGCTCCGTCAGAAGCGACATCTACCGTTTTATCCAGTGACTGTCACAGCTGTCCCTACGATACTAAAGTACAGTAGAACGTTGAATTGGTGCAGTCAAGGCTTGCGAAGTCAGTGACTTCCGCTGTGTACCATTACCGCTCTTATGCTACTTTATGTGTATCTGATGACTGGTTTTGGCTTGTTTTACGAATTCGTCCACACAAGCGTTGGATTGCAAGAAGCATGTATCTCTTCCCATGATCCGTCCGCTTCACTTGTATTGATAAGTAGCGCGAAGTTTCGTCATCTAAGTGAATAGATGAAGCTTTTGATTGGTACATTATGATTGAGGCCCTCTATTCGAGAGTCTTATATGAGCACCCCAGGTCGCAGGTTAATCAACGCTTTTCCTCCTTGCCCTGTAATCGCCAACTTTTACTACTCATTGGAAATGTGTTGTCGGAACTGCTTATGTTCTTCTGTTTTTCAACACGTGTGCAGGCAGATCATGTTGATTGCACTGACCAAGCAATTTGGATTGTGGTGTCTCGATTTCGAATGAAGAGGCGCTTAGATAGCTTCAAGCCCTGTAAATTTTGAAGTAAAATGATTTACGAACTCCAAGAAGATTAACTAGGAAGCTACTCGTGGTGGTTTAGTATGAGGAACGTTGATAGATTCTCAGTCGAGGACAGGGCAGTGCGCTCTTGCCATCAGGGTCGCGTACACTATGCAGCATTCGCCGGGGTACGAAGGTAATAGAATTCTCGAGGAACACAAGATGAAATAAAACCAGAGCTTTTTGATACCAGCGGTGGTCGTGCGATGCATTGTTCGCCCTTAACGACTGGGCAAGATCTACTAGTAGATTCGTGCAGGCAGCGTTGGATGTAAGCGAAGTGTTGCTCTAGGGGTAAATCCATAGAAAAATTCGAAGCAATATAATTTGTCTCAAGTATTGTGTTACTTGGTGTTCCTGAGTGGGACACCCTCCAAGGGGGGGAGCTCGCTTCTCTCTTACCAGCAGGAAACTGACGTCCTTAATTCCATCTACTGGCTTGCGACAAAAAGTAAGACAAAAAGTAGCGAGTTAAGTGGAAGGGTAAGGTGTAAACTAGATATGTAGATACCCAATGCATCCGCCAACCTGTCCACTCATACTGCCCTTTCAACGTCACTATACCTAGTTTGTGCCCGTCTTGAGACTTGATATCTTTAAAGCATGGTATAGAGTACAATTGAGAAGAGTTATTGCGTGCGCTACAATGATAGGCAAATAGAATTGAGAGCGCCTCGTACAGCGAAAAAAACTAATAACCGAAATTCTTGCGCACGTCTCCATGCCTCAGTTGATCCAAAAAATCTAAAAGGAGAGCCAAGATAAAAGCTTGCTGCGTTCTTAATCTGCTGGAGATTTCAAAGCTACCGGATACAGCACAAGGCAGAAATACACCGGTACATCGATCAGCTAGCGACCCGGGATAAATCAGTACATCAACTTCGTGAAAAAACTGTGGATTATGCTCAATGTTGCTGTCAATTCGAAACAGGACACAGCTCGTGGAGTAGGTGAATGGATGTTGGGAATCGGCGCCGTACATGGGACTACAATGTAGAATGTCCCCCAAGTCTCTCCAGATATACGTTCCAATTGACGCCCTAGTGTAACAGTACCTTACCTCATTCTGGCGAGTTTTCAAATTACCAGTTTGAGGCCATTGTAATTGACACCTCGCTTTGAGTACAGGTTTTGGGAACCTTCACAACCTTATTTATGGCAGGTTTTAAAATTTGCAAAGAATTGAAAGGCAAATAGCTGCAAGTGATTGGCCAAGGACACGTCCTGAGCAGCCAAGCAGAAACCATACTTCTCATCAAATTTTCTTGAAGCTTCTGAGGGGATTTCCACAAATTTGCGAGCGTTGAAACAGTCGCTCAGACTTTCGAATGCTCAGGGCTTTGAAACGAAGGAATCACGAGTCCAGCAGTTTTCAACACATCTTATCGCTCAGAATAAGTATAAATCAAATGCTCTTACACATGATAGTCATGTCTAGCAGGTTTCAATAGTCAATCCCAGGACTCGAACCCACTCTTGCAGCTAGTTGGAGACTAGGGTGCATCATCAGCTAGATGCAGCGAGCTCACAAACAATGAGAACGAGAGTGGATGATTGCCCAACTTTGAACAGTTGAGGTTGAGGTCGCAAGCAGAAGTTTATCCATCGTTCCTTGCTCTCATGGTCTCTACGCCAGCTAAATGGAGAACAGCGTTGATTGTATGCTTAGCATGTGTTGTAGAGGGCGCCGACATGGCGGTTCTTCCTGCGGTGTACCTTTTCATTGCGAGAAGCTTACATGCCTCGCCATCTGGGCTCGGAGTCATGACACTATGCCGTGCCCTAATGCAGGCGTTATCTTCGCCCATAAGGTAAAATCTTTTAAACGTCAATTGTACACATAGTTTGCTTGCGCATGTAGTATTAAGCTGATGCATCTGGATTGCTTTCCTCCATCACAATAGCGCCGTGGTAAGACTGCTGTGCCGAGCACATTAATCGCGATCAGAAAATTGATTCTTTCTTTTGCAGTGGCGTCTGGGGAGATACGATGGATAGGTCCCTGATCATTGCTACAGGGGCATTTATATGGGGCGCCTGTACTATAGGAGTATCCCTTTCTTCAACTCTTCTACAGGCCTGTGCTTTTACAACCATGAACGGACTCGGGCTTGCGCTGGTCATTCCTTGCGCGCAGAGCTTGATGGCAGACTACTTTCCAGCGGAACAGCGCGGGCGTGCATTTGGGGCGATGCAGTTAACTATGTCCGCGGGGTCAATGCTTGGCAGCCTGTTTGCCACAAACATCTCTGTTTACAGCGTAAGATTCGCTTACTGTCCTTTATGCGCTTCTTGTGTTCCTGCAGTTCCTACCCCACATCACGCTCCAGCTATTAACGTATCATTCTCTCCCTACACGACGTCGAGCATCAATTTTTCAGGCGTAGACATACAATCTCAATAGATACCCGCAAATATACCACCTTAAGTCATGGCATCATTGCTCAAAGTACTCCCACCGTACGTACAGTTTTTGTCTCCATGTTAGCGAAGGCAGCAAATTCACCTGGACAGGCTGTACTAATCAGCTCAATGTGTCACATGGCAACTGTGCACTTCAGTGCGATCTATCCTGTCATAAAACGATCCATATGTTGGTCATCTGCTGATGGAGGTGGCTCATCATGCGTAATTACAGCTGGATTAGGAATTTAGGCATGCATAATATTGAGCAAACAAACTGCTTCAATCTAAGCTAGGAATCTTGCAGAGACCCCAACTGTTCAGTCCAGGTACTAATGCTCCCTGTTTTACCTACCTTAGAAGCCACAAAGCCTTCCCATTAGAGGTAGCCTTCCTCTTGTACAACACACCCTAGAATCAAGTGGCATGTAAATGGTGGGATAGTTACGTTCCTTTGTCTTATCAATCTATGAAGGTCCAGCAAAAGAGTTTCCATTCTTCAGGTGTTGTCATCAGCTGTTCTAAACGTTTATCCATGCAAGAAAATTGCTGGAATATTGAACTGGGAGGTGCGGTTACTGAGAGCCTTCAGTGAGCCTCGTTAGTCAGGACCGATATGGCTTACTTGCATCAACAATTTCAACAACTGAAGGGATTGTTAACATACGATGCGATTCGAAACAGAGTCATGGAGACCCTGCCCATCAGAACATGCTGTATACATGCTTATGTGTGGAAGGATGACGAGCAAGGGCTGAATGTGGATATATATAGTGGTACATGGGGATTCATCTGTACTTTGATGTGTTTTCTTACTCATCTGATCTTGAACATAAAGCAGAATTTGAGGTGGTAGATATAATACGTCAGCTCACAAAGCACTCCTGAAGCCTTCATGGGGAATAAGAGTACAAGATAGCCTGGTTGAAGAGGGATGATAGCTAATTGAAGCATGTGACTATGAAGTCAGTATTCCGGGCTTGATACTTATTGATACTTATTCAATTCTCCAGCCTTCTCAGTAACGGTCAGTGAGTTGGCTGGTTTCTGTGTGCACGTACAGTGACGCTGATACAGGGTTTGGTATTGTTTCCAATATTTCTGTAGCCCTGTAATTAGCCCGTGCCTCGTGTGCAGCCGCTCGGCATGGAGGGATGGAGATTCGCGATGCGCGCGGTGAGCGCGGTGTCGCTGGGCGTGGGCGCTTCCGTCCTGCTGTTCGCTGTCGATCCCCGATACGCACGATCGGACGAGCTCCACGCGACCTCGCCTCGCGTGTCTTCGCTGGACGAGCACCTGCTGCTGGAGTCGGTACCAGCGAGCCGCGCCACGCGCGGCTCGCGCAAGGCGCGTGACGCGCCGTCATCGCTGTCCCCGCGGAATCGCTCCAACTCTCTTGGGCGCGCTCAGGCTCCGTCATTCGCCGCGTCGCTGGCCGCCACGTGGGCCAGCATCGTCGAAATCTCCAGCATTCGAACCTTCCAGATCATTATCGCGCAGGGCGTAGTCGGGTCGATGCCGTGGAATGCCATTGCCTTCCAGACGCTGTGGATGCAGTTGCTGGGGTTTAGTAATATCGAAGCCAGTGTACTGACGGCGGCGTTTTACGGCGCTTCGTCAACCGGGGCTCTTCTCGGTGGCTACGTCGGTGACCGCGCGGCGGCCGTGTGGCCGAATTCGGGCCGGATCATCACCGCGCAAGTTTCGGTGCGCTCCCCTAACCTGTGTTGCTCCTTCGAATCATCCCTTCCCTCAAACGACAGGGGATACAAGGGTTCCAACCATGCTGGATCAATGCACACTGACATGTAGTTTTGATGAACCGAAGCAGTAGCGTACCGTAAAGTGTCCACACCTGCACGTCTTGTCACATTTACTGGTTTTTTTTGTGCCGAACGTTTTGGATAAAAAGGCGAATTTCGCTATGCAAATCACTCGAATTGGGCTCTTGTCCTGTCCCGTTCTCGCGTGAAGTACAGAGAAACAAAGAAAACATCTTACTGCTTCCAAACTTTGTTCACAATGTCCCGTCCCTGGCGATGCCAAGGGTGTGGGTACTTCACGGTAGGTTGGCGATAGCGTTGTACGCGAGCTTTTCTTCTGCAACAGTGCGATGGTAGGGCGGTCACACGCTGGAAATGTAAGGGTGAGATCAAAGTTTATGTCGACCGTGTGTGTAGGCTTTCTCGGGCATCCCGTGCACGCTGCTGCTGGTTTGGGGCTTGCCCACGGGCCACCTCAGCGATCACTTCGGGCTTTACATGACCGTTGTCGTCACGTTCGGGCTTGTGACAACATGGTGCGG
The DNA here is from genome assembly GCA_032356285.1 of Smithsoniella earleae. NCBI lineage: Eukaryota > Viridiplantae > Chlorophyta > Ulvophyceae > Smithsoniella > Smithsoniella earleae. The sequence continues at coordinate 4,554 of JAULKQ010012456.1, read as the reverse complement.
CGCGGGGTGTAACAGCCCTATCTTCGCCGACATTGTGCCGGCGTCGAAACGGTCGCTCATATACGCGTTCGACCGGTGCTTTGAGGGCGCGCTGGCAGCTTGTGCAGCGCCGCTAGTTGGCGTCATCGCCGAGCAATTCTTCGGATTCGATTCGTCGAGGGCTGCTGCAGCCTACGCTGCGGACGTAGCAAACGCGCAAGCCCTAGGCAACAGCCTGGTTTTCTGCTTGTGCGTGCCATGGTCGCTTTGCTTCTTATGCTACTTCGGGCTTTACTTCACTTACCACGTCGATCGGCAACGCCCCAAGCAAGAAGACAACCTAGCCTAGCCATCTATGTTGTGCCCCACAGCTGCACTATGTTGACGGAACTATGTAATTTCCCATGATGGTGTGCACCAGACACATAATGACTAGGCAAAGCAGACATGTGGCCGTACGACCTTGCACAGTGGAAGAAACTTAGAGTACTGATTACAGTCTAAAATGGTTTATTTGGTTCTCAACAAATTCCAAGCTCCTGGCACGAACATACCAAGTGTCACGCACACGTAGTATACTTGTAATCCTCGGGAATGTTGACCTAAGATGGAAGGCAGTTGTGCCCATCGTGCTTGTCCAGTCTAGATTGACTCAGTCCTTGTCCCTACGATATTCTCTACTATTTTCGTAGACTTTATCCCTGTCTCTGGAACGACGATTTTGCGACTCGTGACGTTCCCTGTGATCTACGGAGCGATGGCCCGCTCTTTCATAGTCGCTTGGAGAATGGCTTCTACTCCTGGAGTGCCTGTGACGATCCCTGTCTTCACGACGATCCGTCGCAACTTCCCTACGATGGCGATGGTATCCTTCGTCTCTGTAATAGCCACCTCGGTCCGCATGCCTGGAGCTTTCGTAGTAATCGTTGTAACTGCGCCTTTCTCTCTCTCTGCGGTACTCATAGTACTCACGCTCTCGGTCTTCGTGCCTCTCTCTAGCTCTCTCATCATCCCGATGATACCTATAATATTCACCATCCCTATCATTGTACCTTTCCCTGTCACTGTGATGGTAGGAGTGATCTCTACGATCCTTTTCGTCAGCGTAACGGTGCGAAACTCGTTCATAGTCACCAGGTGAATGGTGCCTCCTCCTGTGATGAGAACTGTAATATTTGTCTTCATTATATCGATCATAACCACCCTCCATGCGGTGATCGTTATGTGCTGCTTCCCTGGCGGATACATCTCTGGCCCTTTCCCTGTGGCGCTCATCGTACTCATAACGATACTTGTCATCGGCATAGTATCGCGGCGTAAGCTGGTCATCAACTGGAGAGGACCGGCTACTCTTACGATACCGGCTGTCGTCCTGGCCGTGAAACCGCTCTGAAGCGCTTTCTTTGCGTTTCAGGCCCCTTTCTACACCCTCCGATGTCTGAACAGGGGATGTGCTCCGCTCTAGTCTTCTAGAGTGGTCATGTCTCTCTTCATCGTCTCTTCTTGATTTCTTGTCGCCGCTGTCAGCACTGTCACCACTAGAACTGCTGGAACTACCACTTCCAGACGATGAGCTAGATCCCGATCCACCACTGCTACTAGAGCTGTCACTCCCTGAGCTTTCCGAGGATATTTCTTTTCTGAGCTTCTTCAAACGTTTTTTCAGCCGAGCAGCAGCCTGTTTACGAATTTCATCCATCCTTTGCTCATGCAGTCGTTCTTGGTAGTCGGGTTGTAGCTCCGCTGGAAGCTCCACTGTAGGCTTGGATAACACCTTTTTCTACAAAACTGAAAACTTACACACGTGTTTTCGAGTGCACGATTTATTCTTGATGCATCAAAAGGCTTACCTTGGTAGCCTTCTCCAGTTCATCTGTTCGAGACCCTTGAGGTCGATGAGCTCTTGGATTCTTGCATTCATAAGTGTAGTGCCCAAGTTGGAAGCATTTTTGACATCTTACCGCTGAGCGGTCTTCTCTTTTGGATGTCTGCACAAAAGGCGAGGTTCAGAAGAATAACCAACTCAATGCACGGAAGTATGCGCACTAAGAACGGACGTTTCGCCATTTCCCAACGTTATGGACAGATCCAGATCCAAGAATCATCAGTTTTCATGCAAGCAACCCGCAGTCGGAACAAGCTTAAGTTTTGCTAACTAGTCTCAGTCGTGAACATGATTGGGAGTAAAAACACCCAAGTCCAGATTGAATTCCACGAACGTCGACATTGTTAGAATTCATGTGGTAGATTGCCGTGTGCTCCTGGGAATGATCACCGCTAGCTCAGAATCCTCATCATGGCTGCTAGCGCGAAACCGCGAAAACCCGGCAGGTGTCCAACCCCCTTATTCAGCGTCTCATAGGCATGCTGCAAACGATCCTCAAAGGCTTCAATTCCCTCCGTGACTACATCATTCACCTGTTGAGACGCTTAGAGCAGTATCAGGTTAGCAAACAGCGATGCTTCTCGTTTGTTCTGGCAGTATCGTCAGTTACTTTAATGCTGTAAACACAAGTAACGCAAAAAGAGGGGATCCCCACGGTTGTAATCCTGTATAAATTGTTATTTTGTAAGTATGTGAATGCGTGTGTGTCGCCTTTACTTCGGGTGCACCTGTGCAATTGGACAAAGCCAGGCAAGATCGTTGATTGAGCAACTACTGATTATTGTCTGGCTAAATATCGCAGTGATATAGAAAGTCAATGCCTGCGGATGAGGCTGTATACTGGAACTAATTTTATTCCAATATTGCCCATACTTTTCTTTGGGACCATCTGCGGTGAGCAAATACGCTCCGCTTACATTGGCGCAAGAAACTGTGACAATTTAATTGGAGGCTTGAATAGATATTTTTTCACATGGCTTCCTTACATATCTGCACGGCGCTGAATACCACAAATATCTCCTGCATTGATCTTTCAGCTTCGATGTGATGTAGGTATGAAGCCCATTGACTACATATGTTCAACAGACCTCCACGTGGAGAAGCTCAAATACCAGCCATTAAGTGTAGACTTGTTTGATTCTGAGGCCTGTGCAGAGCCTAGAATGGCAGTAGTCCTAGCCCCAACCTCGTCTAACTACTACTCGAACATGTGTTCCCCAGTATTTCCCACTGCATCCGAAGAGAGACTATGGTCATCATTTCCTGGGCATATTTGTTGAACTCATTCAGGCTTTATTGGTGACAAGTTCCATGACTTCCACACCGTTGCAGGAATATCGATATGGACGGTGACTTTCAAGTATCGAAAAAATTACGTACAAATCGGCCTTTACACTGTCAATCTCTTCGTTATCAAATACCTATCTAAAAACGGTACGTCGGGCAGATTTAATGCGTCTTTCACCATTCCATATCGTTCCTTGGGCATGTCTTGCACAGGAGTCGATCTGAGCGCCTTGACTGACGTGTGAACAGATGCACTTAGAAAGAAAACTATTTGAATGTCTATTTGAATGGAGAAGTTAAAATTCTGTAGTGGTACACTCGATAACTCGTACCGATTTGCGTTCAGCTTTCCGTACAAGCTCGAGCAAGATCCGAGGTTTCAAACAGGGTGTAATTCGTTGGCGGGCAAGGGCAATGCTCAACAAGACATATGTTCTTTCATGAGAATGTCATAAGCACCGTCTCGCTTTTGGGAAGCGGCCAGCTTTGGGTGGGCTACGAAGTGAATACACATAGACAAAATCCACTCCGTTGGTAAGCAAGAACCATCTGCGCAACCCAACAACACTGCAGGTTACCAGCATGCGTTCAGTGTTACGCAGAATAGAATTGTGAATACCTGTAACACTGTTTTATCAAATACCTGTAACACTGTTTTATCAAATACATGCAATTGATGGTGTAGTAAGATCGTTACGATTATCTTCCGTCATTTCCTGTCCTCGAGTAATCAGCTTTACCGTACAAGCAAACCAAAGTGCTGGAAAAGAGCCAAAACCTTTCGGATTTAATTGTATGAGATCACACGCTGTCGGCTATTTCGTGTAGTCTGGAGTGACCTCGCACGCACTATAAGAATTATTCGACGCAAAAAGCATTTCCACCTTGTCGTACATGCACGAAACCTTATGTTCGAAGCTAAACGTTTCATAACTCAAACAACGCTCACAGTCGATCCGGTGTCATGGTCGCAGGGGGCGATGCAGCAGGCGTTCAACGCGCGCGTATGACGAGTTTCCGTGACCATTGAGACGCACCCCCGCTTTCACCTAGATACTCACGATTATCGCTTTGAAACTCTCTTTTGCACGCCACGGTGTCAATATAAAATAGTATATCATACAGCGGGTGCGAGGTGTGTCAGGCGAAGCTGGTTCAGACCATAATTCTCGACGAAATCATCCGATATGCGTCGGAGTGCGTCGTAGTGGTGTGCGCCGAATAGCCCGTCTGAACTTTCTATGGCATTGGTGAGAGGCAGCCGTGCAGTTAACATAACCATCACTGGGCCAGAATGCCAGTGCCTGCAGGAGCTCACTGGCAAGCTTGAAGCTTGAGTACTTTGCCACATGATCGTTTCATCCTGCCCGCCGCTCTCCTGGGAGACTAACAGTACTATTTGT
>JAULKQ010012445.1:0-11872 GCA_032356285.1 Smithsoniella earleae | reverse complement strand
TAAACTTGACTTCCTTACTGTCATACTCTGTGCTTTTGTATCCTCCTGGTGCAGCTTGGACACATCTACATTCTTCTCGTAGCAGAGTGCCACCATCCCAACTGCGTCCCTCAGATGCTGAAGTAAGTAGTACTTGGTGAAACTCTCCACCAATACCACCTATGATTTCAAACTCCTGGAAACAGCTGAAGTCATCCACACTCGCCTGGTTTTCAGTGAAGTGTGGTGCAAGGCATGGGTAGCAGCACTGCATGTCCAAGAAGAGCTTTCTCACAAGGAGCCTAATCACTTGTTTTCTGTCCTTGGCTCCGTGCCACAAGCCAACCAGGGTGCACACATCAGACCATGTGCAGTTGCCAGTTGTTCTTTTTGCCCATGCTAGAGGATCTGGTCACTATAGCCTGGGAGTATCGCAAATGTACGTGACATCAAGTCGAATCTTCGCCCATTTAACGGTGGCTGGGGAAATTGTGGACTATTCCTGACTCGTTTACTAAGATTCTCTACAGCTGCAAGATAATTCCGCAGTTGTCGAAAGGTTAGAAATGTGAATTTGGTGATGGGCTCGTCACAGGAGGAAAGGAGAAAGGTCGTTTCCTGGAGTAATGACATGTCCGAGCACCACACCGGTGCTTAAATCAACAAGGGTAGTATATTCTTTGCGAGATTCAGTGATTGACATTAACAATTAAAATCATGAACTTACCGAGGATTTAGACACATTTATTATTGGGTTGAACGCTCCGTGCTCGTTCGTTCGAAACGCATGGAGATAAGTCGAAGCTAAGTTCTTAATATCTTAACCCCTGTCCGGTACAAATGCCTTTCAACAACACTTCTTGAGAAATTTACGGTCTTACTGCATATATTCTGAGCGGCAGCACTTATTCACCGGCTTTCTTGTGTCAACTATCGATACAGACCCCCTAAAAAGGCCTGTTCACGGGCACGGGGTTTGCAAGTGCTTCATCACACCCATTCATTTAAAAAACAGGAGTTAAGGGGTGGATTAGTTTGCTACGTCAAACTTTTCAGACAATATTGCCGTGTATTGCACGGGGTTGGAATAGACGAGTGCCACGCGAGTAGTGCGAAAACAGAAGTTCTGCATAACAAGAACAACGTCGCGTGACGTGCCCTATGCCAGGTGCTGTACTTCATACAGTAATCGAACCTGATTCCCGCTGAAGATATTGGTTGCAATCACGAGTCAGCTGTTTACGCAGTAGTTCAACAAGAAGAGGCACCAGGCTCGTATGCCCGAACGAGCGTTCAGACAAGTTGGAAAAAATCACACGCGCAAATTCTGCAACTTCTCTTGCACAGCCAAACAGCATGCCCTATATCATTCGTATCCCTTTTCTTGGATTGCAAGACTTCAACTGATGGCCCCCTAAGGGATATTTTTCTGAATGAGTTCTGGAACCTGCTATCGTGTTCTGAAAGCCCCTCTCGTTTCAGAGGATACGCAGTTGAGGTGTTTGATCAGCTCAGGGACTCGCATTGTGAAAGTATTCCTTGCAGAGCATTTCTGCAGCTCCTGTTGAGCTGTACGAACCCTCGATGGCAGTACGCTGCAAAGGAAACGTTGTCACAGCTAGAAAAACATGGGAAGATGAACTTGAACTTCGAACAGTTCACTGCATATTCGTCACAAATTGCAATCTCCATTCAAAGCAGCGTTCGGGCATTCTGCAACGAGGTAGTTGGAAATTCTGAGGCCAAAGTTGAAAATGAGCCTGATGATACTGGCTCTGGCCGACAAGATTGTCTATCCAACGTATGTCTCTAGATTTGAAATAGTTTCCAGTATTATACAATGCGATGTGGAAATTTCATGCAGGTCCTATTGCTTGAATCGCAGCAAGCGAGCAAGCCAGTGAGTACTGCGACGCGGAGCGCAGAGGGGGGATCTAGTCTCGAAAGTGGTACCCAAGAAGAGAGCGTTTGCCCTTCTCCAAGCGCTGAAAGTGTAGAATCATAATCACGCGTTTTTCATCGCGGTACATACACTGCCCTGCTTTTTTTGTACAACAGTGGCGGTGGTACCTGGCTAAATCATGAATTTTAGTCCTGCGACACAACTTACTACCATAGATCTGCGAATGCATGTAATCACGCGTTGGAATTCAAACTGAAAACGGCGATAAAATCTTGCAGCTGAAACTCTCGAGCAACCAGCCGCAAATCATGCAAAGGCAACATGAATAAGAAAGAGCGATGATTCAGCAAGTGTCTGTAGTTTGAGCAAGAGGCCTGTAAAAACAGCTCTCATTGCCATTGTATTGAGCTACAAGTGTAGTACTGAGCGTGCGCTCACTACAATACGGCTACTCAAGAGCCCTGGGGCATCTCATTTTGTTGTAAGAAGTCATTTTCAGCTAATGTCAGATAAATGAAGCAGTCAGCGATACAGCAGTTTTTCTTGAAGACTCCTGTGCAAGCCAAGAAGTCTCCGTTACCACGTGAAGATGTCGAAGAAAACCATGCAAGGAAACTAAGGAAAGTAGATGGCCACAGTGCGGTAGGAAACTGACGCTCATGTAACAACCGTGTTATTGCAACAATGAATTCCTTGCATAGCGTATCAGTCAATCAATGTGCTTATCTGGCTCGCGGTACTTCAATAGCTCAGATGTGAATCGTAAGTAGATAAACCTTAAAAACTTTCTCTTGGTCATTAGGACGTCTCGAGGTCATCTCCACGAGACCAAATTCCGTCCCGCTCTTCCCTGACACCAACAAGTCTGTGCAACAGCTTCTCGTCACAGGAACACGAAACTGAACGAATTCCACAACTTTATTTTTTGAATGTTTCGTCAACATTGTTAGAGGCGGAACACTAAGAACGACTCGGTGAGTTCACATTCCAAAGTTTCAATTCCGGTTGTCTAATCCACTTGCACCTCGAAGACTTTGGCCTACTGCATATCTATAGTATTGATAGATCATCATGCGTTCTTGTCAATATCATAGCTGTCTGGATGTTCCCCAAAGGGACGGAAAGCCTTTCCCAAAGTTTCCCGATGTCTCGTTTACAGGTGGTTCATCAACCGAGTTTCTTGTCCGCAGGTACCTGTGCGCACTCCGCCTTTGGTGAAGGACATCCAGCGGGAAGCCCTGAACACTAGCGGGGCATCAGCTGCAACAAACTGGAATAGTGTGAGATTGGAAACTCCCGGAAGTCAAGTTCCTGTATCATCACCTGGTCGCAAGGTTGCCCTCCAAGAGCGCCTGAGCATAGAATGCGCGACCAGTGTCAAGCTCAAGGCAGTGGAGCAGAAGTTCGGGTGGATGCACGGTCCAAATAAGACAGACACACAGGGCAGGAAACCAAATGTACGTATCGATACGAAAGTGGTCGCCTAATTTCCAATTATTCCCACGGGAAAAGCGTAAGAGCGCACCCTAAAATCTCCGCGTGTTCGCAGGAACCCGACTATGACCATCGGTCGATGCGAGTACCCGAGAAAGTGTTAAACAAGATGTCCGGTAGCCAGCAGCAGTACTGGCAAACCAAGCGAAATTACATGGACGTGCTGTTGTTTTTCAAGGTTGGGAAGTTTTACGAAATGTACGAAGATGATGCGCAGATTGCTCACGATGTATTAGGCTGGAAGCTCACCGTCAGTGGCGTGGGGCAGTGTAGGCAAGTGGGGTGTCCTGAAAGCGGGGTTGAGGAGGCGGTCAAGAATCTAGTTGCTGCTGGTGCATACCCCTCAAAACACTGTACCTGCCTTTTCTATTCACTATTATATCCACAGACACCGTCTCTCCAAGACGCAACTGACCTGTAGCTCTTCAACTTCGCTTCCGCTACACAGGACACAAAGTGGGGATCATGGAACAGATGGAAACAGGCGAGCAGGCTCGAAAGCGTGATCCAAAGAACCCTATAGTCCGGCGACAGCTAATGTCTGTGGAAACTCCTGCAACTCAGCTAACACCTCGAACAAGCGATTCAACACACCTGATTTCGATCTTTCTCACGCCACCTTCAGGTATGCACATGTCTGCAAGCATGCACCTGTCCACCCGCAGCAAGCATGTGGCAAAATTTGCAATTCTTCTCACCGACTATTCCCTACGTTTTCATATTCCTAGCCACCTGTATCCACTGGCAGCTCCAAACGCTTGGGATACAACTGGGCACCTCAATTCATATCGAAAGCAGATCGAAAATTGTAAACCTGCAGTTTGGCGGGGAGAATTAATCACAGGTGTCACCTGTTGCCTGTTTCTCACACTGTTCAAGTTGCTGGTTAACAGTATTGCGAGTCTAGCATGGTGAGCGCACATCAAACTGTTGGCTGATTAAATCGCAGCATTGATGTAAAAATTAGAAGTATCGTGCCACCCCACGAAAATTTTACTCCAAGGGCGAGCAAGCCAGTTTTGGGAATAACAGTGTGTGATTCAGCGCAGATTTGATCCTGTATGTGACAAAGGAATGGCCCGATAAACAGTCGGTTTTTCGCTTGATTGTATCAGTACTTAAGTGGTAGTTTGTGTTGAGCCGCAGCCAGTGTGACAGGCACTTGTCGAGAGGAGTGTCCACCTGTGTGCAGGTCCCACAGGTGTAGCAGGAATATCATTTGCGCTGTTAGATGCTGCAGAATGCACACTTACTGTTGGGTCATGTGAGGAGGATCAGAACTGCAATGCCCTCAGCACACTTCTGGTGCGGTCCAGCCCAGCTGAGGTGCTGTTGGCACATGGGACTGATTCACAGCAAGCGTTGCGGTGCATCAAGCTGATGTGCCCCACAGCGAGCGTGACAAAGCTGCCTCCTGAGCACAGCCCTAACCCCCAAGCCGCCCTTCAAACTCTGGCAGAGACACCCCGCTTGAAACCCGTCCTGGACAACCTGGCTGGGCATGTAGCCGAGGCCGAACGCCCGTGTGTTGCGGCGGCAGTCCTCCCGTTATTGCACCATGTTGAGCGCATGAAGCTGCATGAGCAGCTGCAGGCGTCCCTGCTGACGGTGAAGTCCCTGAACAGCTCGGCACGCCACATGCGGCTTGACAGTGCGGCCTTAAAAAATCTGGAGGTTCTGCGAAATTCGACAGGCACTGTGGCTGGGAGCTTGTTTGACGCCCTTGATAGCTGTGTGACGCCTGGGGGGCGCAGGCTCCTGCGCCAGTGGCTCTGCCAGCCTCTATTTGATGTCCCTGCCATCACCCGTAGGCAAGCTGCTGTGCAGCACCTCCTCAAGTCCGGGGGGACACTTTCGACTCTCCGGGAAGGATTAAGAGACCTTCCAGACATAGACAGGTCTGTTGTGTGTCATACATGTGTCAAGGGATCCACAAATCCCCTTCATTGTCTGCTGCAACGCCAGCTGTATTCTGTAGGGCGATCGGCCGCACACGAACAGCAATTGCTGCTCCTAGTGAGGGCATACCGATGCCTCTGCGCCGTCGGATTCAGGAGCGACGGCTGGCTGCGCTTGAGCAAGTCATTGCAGCGTTTTCTAAGGGCCTGGAGTTGCTCCGGTCTCTTGGTGAAGAAATATCTGGGTTTCGGTCACCAGGTGGTGGGGTGCCTGAGTCTCTTCTGGCAGAGCTGGCCCTCGTTGCGCCCCCAGATGATCATGCTGGCTGCGCTTTGATTCAAGCCATGGGTGCCGCAATCAAGAAGACAGTTGCAACTCCATCCACTCAGAAGAAAGGAGCCCGCAAGGTTAAGGATGGTGAAGGCTATCGCTTGTCAGAGATTGTTTTCGAAGAGCTTGCTGGCCTAGATGATGCATCTCAGCTCGACAAAGAGATCACTCAAACGACAGAGATTTTTGAAGCCATTACAGAGCACAGTGTGGTATAGTCCTAAAGTTTGATGGCCCTGTGTGTGCACTTGGTGCCCTGCTCAGGTGAGACAGTTTGTAGGTTTGGAGTTCCTTGAGTACCAGCACGTCCACGCTGGATGTCCTGGCTGCTTTTGCCTGCTTCTCCCAGTCCACTGAGGGGCCAACGTGCTTCCCAAGCTTTGAGTGCAGTTCGCAGCCTGGGTTCTCAGCCTCACAGCTTTGGCATCCTGCACTTTGTCTAAGCTCCTCTTCTCCAGCCATACCGACAGATGTCCATCTAGGTCGCTGTGTGGATGCTAATGGCTCGAATCCGGCACCAGCGCTGCTGCTCACAGGTCCGAACATGGGTGGGAAGAGCACCCTCCTGAGATCCGTTTGCTGTGCTGTCATTTTCGCCCACATGGGCGCTCCTGTGGCGGCATCTGCATGTGTTTTGACTCCTGTTGATGCAATACACACGCGGCTAGGAGCCTCTGACCGTATCCTATCTGGGGAAAGCACGTTCATGGTAGAGTCCTCGGAAACAGCTGCCATGCTCCGCGCATCCACGCGTAATACGCTGGTTATCCTTGACGAACTGGGTAGAGGCACGAGCACCTTTGATGGGTATGCTATTGCAGCGGCTGTCTTGCGACGTCTTATTAAAGTTGGATGCCGGCTACTATTTGCGACCCACTATCACCCTCTCTGCACGGAGTTCGCAAACTTCGAAGAAAGTTTGCAAATGGGTCACATGGGAGTGAGGTGTGTGCTCCACTTGCGTGAGCGCCAACGGTGGTGACTTCGCGTTCTGACATGATTGCCTCTGCAGGATTCAACCACTTACAGCATCACAGAGCCAACCTCGCGTGGTCTTCGAGTACAAGTTGAAGAGTGGACCATGCCCCAAAAGCTATGGTCTGCATGTCGCTTCGCTTGCTGGGATTCCACAGACAATATGCGATGTGGCTGACGAGGTTGGAAGCGTTTTGGAGTCACGACTATCAAGGTTCTTCAAGCCTCGTGTAGATCAGCAGAGCAGTGGAAACTTGGAAGCTGTGAAAGATGATGATTCGGATGAGTGTTTGATAGCGGATACTGCTTTACTGATGCCCCAAGTGCAGCGAGTGTTTGCGAGTTGTGGCCCAGCACCACATTTGCAGCATGAATTGCGACGGTTGCTTCCCGCTCTTGGTATATGGTAAATAGTATTAGTAAATCGTTATGTGCTTGCAGAGTATTGCTAGGATTAGAGTCACAGTGCGGAGCACATACTGTAAATTCCGTTCTATCCACCTTCAATTGATGAGTTGGCGAGGCACACCTTTTTCAACAGTAAGCTTAAAATGTTCTAGTAACGTTTCTCGAACATTTTGTGATATGACTCTTACAGCTCACGCAATGGCATGTTCTGGAAGAAAAGCAACATAGTTCTTACACAGGTTATCTAAGCTAATGACTGTCTATGGTGCTCAAATTGTCAAAAAAACAAACACTGTCGGGGAAGGAATGAAGAATGTGGACAACCTGTTAACCAAGCTTCCGTTGGGTGCAATCGGTGGGCAACAGCGAATCTGCAAAGTTGTCCCGCTTCTAACCTCTCTGACCACCAAATTGCCTGTTACCCATATGATTATTATTGTACATTGGTCTTTGCAGGACAGATGCATCTACTCGTGGGCGGTTAAGCCGATACCCGTCATGTGGTCCATCCCGCTGGCGCTTACTACTGGTGTGAGCACCACTGCTGGAGTGCATGCCTGTGGCAATATGCCCTACCCCTCCGTGTGACGGTTCTGCTTGGTCACGAACTTCGCCGTCTTCTGCCATATCTACTACTTCAGCGGCAGCACGCATTTGTGTGATATTGCGTTTTGCAGACTCAATCATCGTCTTGACGCTAACTGTGGCTGTTGGCTTGTCAAACAAGTAATCCAACGCCGAGAAGATCAGCTTTTGGTCCTCTTCCTTCTTGGGAAAGGCCGGCACCAGATCAAGCAGCAGCCTGAGGGCATTCCGTTGAATTACCTCATCACTGCTATCATCTTGAAGGATGGAGCAGAGTGTGGTGCAGGTCCTCTTCTGCACAGCAACACAACTGCAGTCAACTCCTTACTTACCTCAGCCCAGTGATCTATGATTTGCAGCTGGGTACTGGTCGAGGAGCATGTACCTGGAACTTTCTCTGGAGTTTGTCCCACTCCTCAAGAGAGAGAGCCTTTCCACTCTGGCCTGTGACGGGGTGCTCAGCGAGCCACTGCTCATCACTGGTGCGCTCTAGCACATGGAACACTTCCTTCACAAAAACCGAGAGGTGCACCGTCTCCTGCTGAGTGCACGCCCGGAGCAGGCACAGCACCTCCGAGAACACAGCATTGATCATAAAAGGCAGCGAAAAGTTGGCTGCGTTCAGCGACGCAAACTTGAGCAGCATGCGGGCGCAGAACATGGCATCTTCTCGTGAGAACACACACCGCGGCATGATGCACTCCTGCAGGAAACCCAAACAGCCAGTTGAAACTAAAGCACCACCAAAGCACCACCAAGGTCAAATCCGGACCCACCTGCATGAACGCATTGCTCAGGTTGTGCTGGCCAACAGCAGACGGGATGCATTTATCAACGTGCTTCTTCAGGACTTCGACGGAGGCTGCAGTATGGGCTTGGCAGGCGTCACACTCAGGCCCCAGGCTCTTGAGCTTCTCCTCCAGCTCGTTGATGGCGTGCTTCTTGACGTCCAGGGCGGCCTGCGTGATGATGGGCTCGTCCTGGTTGTCGTAAGCTCGGGTGGATCGAATCCGGTTGCGATCCTGCGTCATCATCATTTCTTTGAGCGCACGCTTTTCATTGTCCAGCTTCGACAGCATCTCCTGTTTCAGCTCCGAGTACCTGGCCGCCGTATCCTCCGCCAAGTCCGGCAGCTCCAGCGCCCAGAACAAAATGTAGAAGAACGGGTCAAACGCCAGCTTCGCCGATGACAGCATCGGGATGCAAGTCTGGAGATCGGATGCCAGCGATTCTAGCGTGATTCCTTGGGCTGCACACACACACACACACATCCATCCATACCACCAACCTCGTTCGCAAGTGCTCACTCAACGCACAGAAGGGTGGCTGACTACCTTTCATTTCGGCGATCGACGACGCACTACCGCTGTGGAGTTTGTAGAGGTGCCTCAGGATGGGCCTGTACACGGCCAGAGCACACTCCGGGCCAACCTGGCACGAGTCAATCAAAACCGGCAGCCCAGGCAGCTCTTTGACGAGGTCCATGACAGGCAGGCTGGTCAGAAGGTGCACGTAGTGCAGCACTACATGGTGCGTTCGCTGCGTCGCCTGTACATCACACTGCCTCTCACCACAGTTGCCAGAGTAATGCAGCACCCTCAGGTGAGTGAGCACAGGCAGCTTTCCAGAAGCTGTTAAAAGCCTGAGGACAGGCTTGCAATTGCAAGGAAAACTCCAGAGAGCTTGCAATCACATACAGCTGCAAAATGCGGCTGCTCTAGGGATATTGAGCTAGGGTTTCTGTTGCTGTTACCAGGGACCTAGGCAATAGATCTGGGCAAAGAGTTCACCACCAGGCTTCGTGACTTGCGAATTTCGCCATACAGTCGATATGTGCACAACCCCTGTGGCACTCCATTAAATAGGAGCTGACTCAAACCCGAAATCTACACCCCGCGGCCCCTACTAAAGTCTTTCCAAAGGTTACTTCCCGTATCTGGATATAGCTAGTTTAGTCAAGATATGTCGGGTTAATCACGAGCAGAACACAGAGGTGATGTGGGGCACCTTGGCTACCGTGGATTCACCTCCCACCGTTAAAATATTGTTGACCAAGAGTAATTGTCAGCGCCTATTGGTGCAGAAGGAGAGGGAGTGCTCACCTCGAACATGGCTCGGACGCTCTGTGTGCCGGAAGTCATGCACACTTGGGCTCGCTGCTGGCACAAGATGATGAAGAACGGCACCAGGAGCGAGGGTCCCTGCGCGGACTGGCCGCCGATGCTGCTCAGCAGACACTTGGAGTTCGCAGCCACCGTGGACGCGTTCAAAAAGTCGATGGTGAGCTTGTGGGAGCGGTACACCGGGCCGAAGAAAAAAGCGCTGCACTGCTCATGGTCCAGCTGATCCGGGAGCTTAACTGCACGTCGCTGAAAAACGTAACTCATTCTGAGTGGCCAAAAACGGAGAATAGCACCCTGGCGCGAGCAACCTGTCATCGCAGCCAAGCCTGACCGATTGCCACGCCGGGGTCCAATAACTTAGCGAAATTGAATGCAGGTTTAAAGACATTCTAACAGGCAGGGTGTCACGCGTTGCTTGAGTGAGAACAGCACAAGAGTAAACCTATGCTGGCTCTTTGCCTCTTAGACAACAAGAAGACTAGTAGCAGTCTGATACGACTGGTGGCGCTTGCCGAAATGTACGGCCTGAGGCCTCTGGTAGCCACACATGCTTGTGAGCTACTACAGATATCTTGCACTTGGTCCTAACCCCAGGTTGTATGAGCAACAACAGGCACGCACTGAGCATGTTCTCGAATATGGCCCCCGCTAGAATGACGTCCAAGGGGTGCTGGTGCTCCTTGCCGCGCAGATTTTGGCACAGGTACGCAAACACGATGTAGACGTCCAGGTGGGAGTTTTGGGCGGCCAGTCGGCCGACGAATTTGACGATATTATTCAGCCAGTCATCAGGGCTGGCTTTGTCAGGCCCCAGCCGGCTCTTGGACGTACACAGCATGAACCGCAGGGCTTCAAACATGATTATTTCCTGCACTATGGGCAGCAGGCCGGAGCAGTAGTACAGGAAGAGGTCGCAGTTACTGTCGTACATGCGGCACAGCTCTACTGCCTTGGAGGCTGCGCCGAAGGGGTGCGATAGCATCACTTTCTGAATCACCCGGGACACGTCACGTGCTTCCTGCACGCAGCCAGCGTTACGTCCTCTGCATTAACGCAGCCACGACGACCAGTAATGAGCGCTGTACATAAACGTATGCTTAACAAGCACGGACAGATGCTGAGATATCGAGAGCAGATCCTCGGGGCCTCGGTGGCATAATGGTGGCTGGGCCTGGCCGTAGGTCGGAGTGGGTCACCTCCCTTGTGAGTCTCAAGTCGTCTGCTATCTTGGTTTGCCCTGGTTAGCCTTTATATTAGTGTGGAGTACAGCAATAGTAGTGTCTACATGCGCAGCCACGAGCACTCTTTTTCAGCTAAATCCTTGTACCAGCTGGCTCTTACAACCAAGTGGAATGCAAGCAAGGCGGTTGGGGGGCTCACTTCTGTGCGTTCCGGAGTGCCGTCAGGCAGGCGAGTCTTCTTCGCAAAGGTGCTGAGGATGCGCCCAACGTTGCTCGCGTGGCCTGCCAACAATTCGTGCAGCAAGGAGGGAGGCGGAAGGACCCTCTGGGAGCTCGGATCCAGCGGTTTCAGGCGGAAAAAAACGGCAGCGTCGTAGTAAAGGTTGCAGCGCTGCAGCTGAGGCAGCGACATGAGGCAATCCTGGACCAGCGCCCACACCTCGGCGTTTGCACACAGTACGCACGACGAGGGTAGAGCGCAGTGCCGTATCACGAACATTGCATCCAGCTTAGCGTCCTCGCAGCACCCAGGGCCCTGTAAGATCGCCTTAACAATCCTCCACAACATGACCACTACATCTGGCCTTCGGAACGCAAACGGTCCTACAGTCTGCACCCCACACGCTTTCTGTATCCTTTGACGAGGTACGAGTGGGTTCTTCACGAGAGAATAAAGCGTGCTTAAACATGAACATGAAAAGTTAGTGCTCACATTCACAAGACGCCAGCCCTCTAGTGTCTGCGGCCAGTTGGGTTACTGAGAACATAAGCTCAAAGCGCTATTTACTTCCCTCCACTGTTGGGTTTCATACAGGAGGCAAGCTTTTGGTTGCCCAGCCTCCACGTGTCATAGGTTGCCTCACAACTCGCGTACAAGTAGAGGCTAACTTGTTCCTGAGAGTGGGGAGCATTTTCACATCTTGCGCAAGCTCAGTAGGTGTGCGCCACTGTGATTACCGTTGACCACTACTTAGTCGATGCCATACCCAATAAAA
>JAULKQ010012434.1:0-11874 GCA_032356285.1 Smithsoniella earleae | reverse complement strand
CGCCCCTCTGCTGGGCTTAGTTTCCTCTGTGGCACCTGACAGTCTCAGGAGTGTATTGAATATGCTCCTGGGTTGAGTGGCCACCAGTGTGTGGGGTTAAGGGCACAAGAGCCCAGTGCTGCCCAACCAAGAAGAGTCACAACTAACTCCCCAGATATCGGGATCTCATGCTCTCAGTTAGTCCCTCACTACAATCTTGGCACACAGCAGGGCTAGCGCACAGATATACTGTCAGACACCCACCCCTTCCACTGGCTGTGGGTTGGGAGAGTGAAGCCGATTTCGCTCTGTTTGGCCAGAACGCAAACAGTAATATATTAGGTGATTTAGTCAATGTAACCACGATTGTAAATAAGTTCACAACCACTGCCAGAAACCGAAATGGCTGGATTTGAGTGGTCATCAGTGGGCATTTCATTGCGTCCTGATGCATTCGTGCTTCCCACCTAGGCTTGTGAGGTATATGCCCTGCACTAATCACCTGGGAAGGATCACACGTAGCCTGTTAACTGGGGCTTAGCCATACTTCAAAGAAGTCACGCCGTAGATGTACAGCCTAACTCACTGACTAAGGCACTTGCATCGTCCAGAACGACTCCGAATTGTCGAACCTGTCCCCGAAAAACTTGCAAAAAATGTCCCGCAGGCAAACAAAATGAAAATGAGTGCCACCCATCAAGCGTAGATTCTGATGAAACAGCGAAAGCTTTGTTTTAGTGTCTTGAACGCCCTTGAACGGTGAAGCCATGCTTTGTCTGACTGCTCAACATTACCCACAGATACAGGTGGAGTGAAGATTTTCTGCTTATTCTCTAGTTGCACCCAGACCTCTTGATAACGAAGTGAGAAATTTTAAGTTCTTGCTTCGCACTTATAAAGTATTGCAAAGGCGAATCGCTAGTGTTCTATTGACGCTGCAATTGATGAAAGCGATACTCCCTGGTAATATGAAAAATGAGTGATACGCGCACACACAGGACCTTGTTACTAAGACACTGAGAGTAAATCAATAAAGCTTGCATGGGTGGTCACCAGGGGCCTGGCAAAAGGCCAGGCCTCTCTATGTCTAATTCGGCTTTGAATCGGATTCACTACAGTGACCATATAAATCTAAGAATACTATATTCTCTCTTGCGAAAAACCCACCTGCATCGAAAACGCTGTCACAAGTCATTGGCCAAAGCATTTCAACAAATGAATGAAAGATATCCTTGTGACGAGATTGATTTAATAAAATGCTCAGCAACACTTGGCTTGTGAGGAGCCGCGCCTCTTTCTATGTTGTGCAAGGCATATTTTTGGTACACATATCTGGACCACTTACCATTTCAACCAGAATGAACTGAACGTACAAGAAGTAAGCACTGTGGTGGTGTGCGCAGTGTGAGCTCACTCCTTACTTCTTCTTCTAACAAGTGCGCGCTATGGAGTGTAACTTAACATCAAAAAGGGAGAGATATTAACAATTGGTGTTTCAGCCCACGGTTCCTGCACTGCACCTGAAGGCTCTTGCCAGGGTTTCCCGGTCCCCGGCGTCATGTGCGGCTCGCAGTTGCTTGGCTGCAGGCTCCCGGCCACTGCCGTCCAGCCAGAGCGGGGGGAGCCGCTCCGACACAAACCGCACAGTGAAGAGATCAGCAGCCCGATCCAGAGCGCCGAGCTGCATACACCGAGCCAGCTCCCCCACAAGGCATGCAGCGAAACGGGTGGCCTCCTTGCGGCTGTCTCGCACTTCCTCCAGGGACACCGGGGTGTCCCCAGGCCACCAGGGACGGGGGCTTCCCCCAGGGACTGCCGCGGCCGCCCGCCGATTGGCGTCACTGACACGCGAGGAATGCAACAGGCCAAAGCAATTGTGCAGCAGCGGGGGGGCAGCCATGCGTGCCGCCAAACACGTCCTCCTCAAATCTTCCATCCCCTCCTGCAGAACTGTGGGGCTTAACAGCCTGTGAGTGACCCTTCCTGGTTGAACAGCGCTTCCCATGCTCTGGTATGAACAAAAGAATTGTATAGCATGAGTTGCGACCGCTTGCTCAGGAGCATCGATGAGAGCAGATGTTGGAGAGAATGTACGCGAACTGGGAATCAGAACGAGGAGCAAGAGCTTCAGATGAAGCACTCACTGAGCAGGCGTTACCCATCCGAAGACAGCTCAGCAGTGCTTCCCCTCGTGTAATAATAGAGATACATTCTGATTGAGCGCCTGGGTACACGTGCTAAAAGGGCACAGATGAGCAAATCTGAGGTGGAACTGTTGTGATATTCTAATTGTATAGATCATCCAATGCGCCTGGAACACGGCCGAACAGAGATCATTCGGGAACACGAATGCATCAGGACACAACCCTCACTGGAGACTACTCAACCCAGCAGCATATTCAATATACACCTGAATATGTCAGGTGCCACAGAACGGTAGACTTAGCCTGGCAAAGGGGCATCATGGTGGCTCGAGTCAGAATCATGACACTAGGTCCTAAAACAGTTCACATTTGCCACTCTAGATGGTCACATCAATCTTCACAGGTATCTTCAGGTGTGTGTGAAAGGGCGTCCTTGCCTATCTTGTAAGACTTGCCAGCAGCAGCAGCATCTGAGACCAGATACCCAGGACTCAACAGTATTTAATAATCAACAGCTTTTTGGCCACATTGTGCACTGTTGTGACCACAAACTGAGAGACACGCCACATGAATTGTCCGAAATAGTGTTCATGTGCCAACAGGTTCATTTATCAAACCGGACATCTTGTACAATGAATCAACAACTTGACTAGAAGCTTGTGCAATCAGCAGTTGTTGAGAATCTACAAATTTTCAACACGCCAACTTACAATGCACTGAAATAGCACGAAGATGGTGGCAAAACCAAGGTGGATATATCAACCTATTGGAAAGATACATGTAGTTTCTGCATCACCATTACCGTTTCAATACGATGAGAGATACGATGTCTAACTCTAGTTAGACAAAAAAACCAAGTACACAGGCACAAACTGTGCACAGGCTCCACCCAGCTCACTTGCATGCACGCACACAATATATTCTGCATATACTGTACCATATCTAGACCTATACTATGTCTATGCCCCATTTAGACCCTTGGTGAATGAACGTTTTTCTTTGTACAGACTCTAGGTGTCCCAAACAATTTACCTTATCAACAAACAAGAATAAGCCTGTCTCAGGATAAGGGTGGTGTGTTTCGGTGCATGAAACAATTGTGGCTTGAGATGTCCTGTCCTAGAAAAAATTTGGAAAATCCAGGGTTTGGATATGTTGCAGTATTAGAGGAATCTGTGAGCAGTGGATAGGAGGGATGACTGCACCGGGGCGCTCAAGCTCTCGATGCCAGTGCCGCTGGAAGCGAAGGTGGACAGCTTCCACACGGTCTGTGGGCGCACAATCCCAAACGTCTGCCAGCTCTAACGCACGGCGGTAACCCTTCTGCATTAATGGATTTAGCCAGCTGAACGAGATGATGCCCCACAGCCCAGCGGTGGCTTCAGGGCATACCTCCTTCTCGGCATACAAGTTCATGACAAGAGACGACGGCAATGCCTGCGACACACACTTGCCGTCTATACTGTGAAAGGTGTTAGTCAAGTGCTGTGGTTACTTGCGTTGGGGAGCTGGATTCCACCGCATGTGCTGCATGTCGCTAATCTCAAGGTACGACACAGACAAGGTGCGCAAGCGAGTAGTGCTACCCCCTGTGCATGAGCGGGTACGGAATCTTGGAAGAATTCGCACCTCGTAGGATGAAACGATATCCGACGACTCCAAAAGCATGCTGCTGGGTGGCACAGCGAATAGAACCGCCCAGATGGCGAGAACGCCTTGTAACGTGGCTTGTAATATGAACATGTAGAAAAAGTAGTCGTATTGGGTGTTTGGGGGTAGTAGCAGGACCACGCCGCGCAGTTTCGCGAGCTGTGCAGCAAATACGACACACACGGGCATCCGCACAAGATAAGTAGCTGTTGTCACATAGTGCCCAAGTTCATATTGTAATGTCATTGCTGCGGCAGCAAAGGAGACCGCGGCTCCTACTAACTCTGCACTGACTGGCACGTGTGAGATGCGACTGGGAATTTAATCGATTTAGTCGAACAAGCCTGGCACCATGCTACGCGCAAAGTCGTACACGGATCAACTATTGAACATGATATAGTATTGGTGTACAAATAGCTACTGTGGGTGTGCAATTCTTGCGCATTGTCACGCTGTAAGCGGTTCAGACAGTCTTTGACAACCGCAACACGCTTAGCGTTACAAAATTGCTGCTGGATTCAACGTATGTACGGGTAAGGTTGTGTTACTGTTCTGTGTTGTGACGAAAAAACATGTTGACGGACATAGACGAAGTTAACTTAACAACTAGATACTGTTCAGATATGCGTGAACTGCACACTCCATTCAAGATACATGATTCCTTAGACCCCCCAGAAACTTCCATTGCACTAGACATGAATTCCAGTTTCGCAAGCATATTAAACCATGTTTGCAAACCGGAACCGCCGTGCTCAAACAGCACCATACTTAAGTTGTAACATCGTCAGCCTCTCTCCGTTTCGAGAATACTAAATCAATTGGTTTAATAGTTTCGGCATTCGGCGTTTTGTTAGTTAACGGAACTGGCGCACCGAACACTTCATGTGGAGCCAGACGATCTGCGACTTTAGAATAAATGGCCTGAGATATGCGGCCATTAAGCTGAAAAAGGGGAATTGTCGCCAAAACAATTGTTGTTAGAAGTGCAAACACATGTGTTGTGCGGGCACTTCCTTGCAGCTTAAAAACGCTGCGGTATGGCTGCCGCTTCCGTAGGTCCCAATATCTGAGCAAACTGAGCAAGAACAGCAAGCCATGACCGCCTCCTGCAAGTAAACACGAGTTTACAGGTATTGATGTTAGCTCCTAATCATTTTGCTTTACTCCATTTTATTATGTGCGGGCACAAGCTTCAAAGCAACGTGATACCGCTCGACGGATGATTTGTTGCGATGGTCAACGAGATCTAGTAGAAACAGAGTCGATGTGAATATCAAAGGAAAAACTACTTCTGAGCGAAAACTTTCTTGATTCTAAACAGCTCCGAAAGCGTCTACTCAATATAAAAAAACCACTGGAACAGAGGGAACCCGCGCACCCAGAAGGATGACATCACAAAAACAGGGTGTGAATCCTCCAAAGAGATTACTGAAGACATTTTTATAGTGCTGTGGTGTGCAGAAGGACGCCACAAAATCTACTTGCTCCGCTCCGAACATCACCTTGTTCCCAACTTCCACAACACACTCAAATCCCAAAAATCAAGAGTAGCAAGCTTGCCCAGAGAGAATAGCCGGTATCTAATTCGATGTTCATGCTGCTCCTATACAGTCTTCAATCTCTCCGTATTGAATTGCATGCTGGCTCATTGCCAGCGAATCCAGCCGGAAGCAGCGAACGGAACGTTTCAACAGGAACTAGCACGAACTGTCAGCGAAAACGTTCCTTATGAAATCCAACAACCATGGAAAGGATCTATCCGAATATCCAGTGAGAAAATGGGGATTCCTCTTCAAGATTAACTTCAATTACTCAATGCATGCGAATTGAAATTGTGACCCGACCTGACGCAAAAGACAGGGATGGTACACAAGGCTTTGGGCACCAAGACGGTATTCGAATTGTCTCATAATGTTTTTGATAGAATTTTTTTGTTCAGTTGCTTTGGGAATTGATCGACTCATCGTATGGATAGCTGTGGTTTGTTGAATGCATTGTTTGAAATCGTTCTCTATTCCGTATCATCCCATCTAATGGTGATATAACACTTTGTGTATTTGAATCATATATGCGGGCTTGGTGTATCTTGTCTTTCATCATTTCATCGACCACAGCTTGTAGTGCACGGGCTGGCGCGCCAGGATGTGGACATATCTATGGCTGAGGATCTCAACCATGCAAGACAACACTTGAGGCTAATAAAGACTAAATGTTAGACCAATTGCATTGTTGGATGATCGCATCTTCACTTTGTCTGGGCTCGCAAGTTTGGTGTGACTCAGCAGAATTTGTTGCGTCGTTCTTTGGTGATGAGTTGGCGCCTTGGAACCGCATGACCCCATGGCTCGGTACAACTCATTCTCAAACATGGATCATGCCGCACTGCTTGAGGATTCACCACTATACTTGGTAAATAGAAGGGGAAGATCTGTGCTTGGTTTGGCGCGATTTTGATGATGAATTCTGTGGAATATTACAGCCTCGCTTTGTATCCTCTAGACAAGAAGCTTACGTCAGCTTTCCCAGATTTTTTAAGTTAGCAATACTGTATTCAAATGAAAGTATTCGACTTATAGTGTCCATGTCCAAAGAGACAGAGCTCGTAGATATTCAACATTGTTATAGTTCAAAGGAGCATTCTCTTTATGCACAGACGATTCATTCCGTCATTAATACTATTCCACGCCTCAACAGTCAATCAGCTTTTCACGAACAGCAGGCAAGAATCGAGCGGCCTTTTAACAACGCTCCTGGGTGTTACTGTCACTGCCCTACAGTGAGACTTGTGCAATGAAGGCTACGGTTCTTGACCATTTTCTGTTAACGCGCATTCTATCTCGGATAGAGGCTGAATAAATGATACGGTCTAGATCCAGTTGCATCGCGATGTAGACAAAAAGTTTCGAGCAGCACAGCGCTTCGGAGTGTTTATCGGTGCATAACGGTCCTTTTAAATTTTTTATCAGTTTATACCCCAGTGCCTTGCAGGGATCCCATTTGTGGTTAAAACCAACAACGTCGGGCCTAGGACAAAATTGCAAACCAGCGGTTCTGCGTTTTATTTATTGAGGTTAATGTTGAGGAGAAACCGCTCAAGTCTGCAAGTATGCTGATCAGTACTGTTCGATGATGAGAATCTTGAGCAACTTCCTGTTCTTCTAATGTCGAGCAGAGGGGGGCACGTGTGTTTTGTTAACATCCTCGACACCGTCCAAATAATTGAGCAAAGTTTTTGAATCAATACGACTTCTGCAAAAGTATTGTTGATGCTGTGTCGTGGTGCATATGCAAGGTTCTAACTGCCTGTTCAAGGCACGATTATTTGCCAGGGGTCTTCCCACGCCAAGGGGCATGAGTTCCGTTTCGTACATGAATGGGCAGGCAGATTTTCAATCCAACAAGGCTTGAAAACTCCAGAGAGCTCATCAAGATGTTGACCAGCGCATGCATCCTGTGGACTACGGACTGTAGTCGATGTGAACACGTTTGTTTAGCATTGTCTGTGATAGTACACGATCATCTAAGGTAGATACACAACGACAGTGTTCGAAAAGCATCGGAATATGCGTTGTGAGCGACTAACCATCCTCGGGCGAGGGCGCTTTTGGGGATTTGTCATGTTGTCCCAGATTATCATTTTGGAGTACATGTGCCAAGGTGGACCCTTCTTGAGCGCATGGAAAGTATTTGATCTCACAAATTTATGGTATAATGGAATGTTGCCAGACCTCTAGCACTTTCTACCTGCAAAGAAAGGGTTTTGTCAAAACAACACAGTACCACAGGAAGAATTGCAGAGACCTGTGCATCTGAATTGAAGCTTTGTGTGCAAAAAACTAAGAGCATGCAAAATCAGCCTGGATTAGATGCTACACCCTGCACCTGCGAACTCTGAGATTAAACATTTACATGAACACTACTAAATGGGTGTGTCAGACTTTTTATTTGTCAGTCTTCTTTTGATCTTTATATATGAGTGAAACAATCACGAGTATGTTTCAAAATATACGTAGGTTGAAGCATTATAGTAACCATTACCAACATTTATTGACCATTTGTAATGTGCACACTAATGAGAAACGACACAAAACCCACACATGCTGGCCCCCACAACAATGTATGTCTTGCTCAGTTGGCCTCACCATCAAAGAGGATGGAGTGATGCACACGTTAAAACACATTAAAACAGCAACATTGACAATCGTGAAGAACATGCTTCGAATGTAGCATCTAACGAGACTTATCACCCAAACTCCATTTCACGGGCGCAGGCGGGTACGTATTCATTGAACCAATGCTATGTAATTGACAACTCAACTAAGAGAACAGACCAGATGATGACATGAAGAATGGCATTGTCTGTGCAACTTTGTTCTTGGCCTTGTTCTTAGCCTAGAAACGAATGTAAGTACACCAATGATGATCTAAAATCGGTTGCTCACATCAGATTGATTACAGCAATTCTTTGGCAAGAGACACACAATTGTGATCATTCAGCAAACTTGATATGTGCTTCCAAGTAAATGCAGAGAATGTGGTATGGGTTCTGTTTGTAATTTCTGTGTTTCAAGCAAGTTACCAGGATTTTCTATCTTTACATAGATTTTCAACCTTATTACTACAATTACACCGTGGATGTTTGCAATGACCAAGGAAATTCTGAATCATCGTGATGGCATGTTCACTGTCTGTGCTAGAAATTGTGAACTAAGTGTGCATGTGAAAGGTCCGTAGTGTAGCTGTATTCGTGAGCTGTAAGCTATTAATCCTCGCTTTTTGTCTCAGACGTGATTCAGCCCCTGTCACAGCATTTTAGCGCTGCCGCTTCAAATGATACGACCGCCCAGAATTGCGACAGGAGGAATTTTTGAGGTGAGGCTCAATAGGTTTTGAATTCATCCACGGCTCATGTCAGCATCTCACACGTAGACTCTGCGAAGGCCTCTGGAAAAGACACAATTACTACCCACTTTTATAACTCTTTCAGTGATCATCCATCGTTACTTGAGAGATATTTCCAGTGTTCCTCGTGCTTGCATGCCTTGTGAGAATATTCTGGATGGCACGGTTTCTCGCATCCATCTGTTCGTTTCGTGCGCTTCTGAGGTCAAAGATGCGGTACCAGACTTGTCAGAAACTACTGGCCAGAGTTTATCATAGGACAGCACTTGTTTGCGGGAATAATGTAACAGTTGAGTCTGCTGTCGATGGGGAATAGTCTCCAACCGAGACTGGCAGTGATTGGGTGCTGCAACTGGCCATGTAGACAGTACAAGGCTGGAAAAGTAAGTCAGTATTGAATTTTACTCGTTGCCTATATCCGCTCGCATGATACTTGGAAGCTCGTCAGCGAAACACGCTGGTGAGCTGGGTTGCTTACAGTTCGATGCGTCAAGAGTGAGATCAGCGTGTGTATGCCCGGAACGAACACAAGTCCCTCCAAATATTCTAATTTTTCGTCATTTACTGAGTCTCGCTGAAGGCTACATTAGTATAGCGTCTTTAAGCACGTTTCTACAAGCAGGACACGCTATGCATGCATTTCAGGAATGGTGCTGTACAGGATAGTCATCAGTACCAGAACGCTAATGGCAAGCGTTTTCGATGTTATGCGTAATCACTCGCTATCGACTAGTAAAAACTGATTGAACGGAGCATGGAAACCGGGAACATTTATACCTGGGTGTATATTTACTAGAGCCATGGGAGCTTCGGGCAGCGTTGAGACAGGCCTGCAAGCTGTTTGATACCGAAATATGTAGTTGAACTACGCTTCATCATGTCTGCCTTCTAATCGTGAGATTTTGCGACTGGTGCAAGTGCCCAGGGGCTAGGTCTATCTGGCGTTTCAAAATCAAAACGGTGGGTTACCGCTATGGTCGGATTACAACACTAACCACAGAGAATTATGGAAAGGTTTAAAGCTTCAAAGCTTGTTTCGAATTTTAGCCGTACAGCTGGAGATGGTGATACAAAGGCATCACCAGGCCCGGTAATGGAGCCCACGAGCAATTTTCCTACACATGCGAATATGGGCGGTCTAGGAACCTCTAACGCAGCTTTGGGTGCGTCTGATGGAGACTATTTGCACATATCAGTCACCACGCTTGGTAATGCGGAGCTTTTGGATGCTCTGAGCGCGGTACGACTGCTGTAGCCCCCAATAACGGTCCGGAGGCACTTGATGTTTCGATTATCTGACACATTTCTCTTGTGATGAGCTCCATATTGAACTCAATCATTTACATTTTCAGTTCTGAGTTGATGGAGTTACCCACACTTCGCAAGCATGTTGGCTTGCAGGGAGCTCAGCGATTGTCCGAACTTCGTCAAGTAACCCTCACTACACCTTCTAAACGTGAAACTAAGGTTGATCGGCTTCCATTGACAGTCAAGACGTGCGCGGAAGAGGATTGGCACTCAATTTACGAAGCTGCTGACAATCCAACATTGTGGTATCGTCAGCCTTTGGTCATAGTAGTTCTGGTAAGTGGGGCACAAATACGCTCTTGACATCAATTATTCTATATTTTTGTCACAAAAACAAGCCATGATGCATCTGGACGCGGTGTAGATCTGTTGTGACTCCGTCGACGACTACAAGACTCGATTCAGACGGCGCCTGTTAGACCTGC
Organism: Smithsoniella earleae; assembly: GCA_032356285.1. Classification (NCBI taxonomy): domain Eukaryota; kingdom Viridiplantae; phylum Chlorophyta; class Ulvophyceae; genus Smithsoniella; species Smithsoniella earleae. The sequence continues at coordinate 1,466 of JAULKQ010012434.1, read as the reverse complement.
GGGACAAGCTTGGCATGCTTCCTCCGGGTGTAGCAACTAGACTGGCTATTGCTTGTGTTCGAAGCGCCACGACCCAGACACCGGATGCCTTCCGCAAAGTTCATTCCAAGATTCAGGACGACCTGCACCGGACAGACCGCGTTCTGCGCCTTGACGCCGGAATTGAAAACATGCAGTCCACACGCGGAGGTCGGGACTGGGAAACACTCAAACAGATTGTGCTGGTCCGGTTTTCTGAGGCGTTTGAGCAGCGAATGGAAGCCTACGGTGAGGAGGTGCGAGAATTTTTTCTACTTCTTGCACAAGAAATGAGTAAGCGTGCCAAGCTACACGCAACATCCCACCTTTAAGAGACATTGTTACCGTAGACGGCTACTCAAGATCCCATTGAAGGAAATGAATGCGGTTGAACGCGTTGTTCAGATCCAGACCTGCGGGAATAGTTACTGAACACTTGCAGCCAAATGCAAGGTAAGTATAGGAGACATGAGAAGTAGTGAACGGTAATTTTATATCAAGTTTCTTGACACCTTTGACTCATTAAAGTTTTGTATTTTGTGTCAGGTGATGATTGCAATGCCAATTTTGTGTCTCGCCTGCTCACGCAGGATGGAAAAGTTCTTATAGCACTCTAGTTCATGTTTATTCATCAAAGCTTGTGCAGTTGAAGTTAAATGATGTCTGCTCACCAGTTGGCGTGCCCAAGAGTGACTTTTAGTTGTCGCACATCTTGAGAAGTGAACACCTCTAGCACATGATATAAATGCCCATAAGGTTCTCTGTAGTCCATTTTCATCTCAAAGGCAGCAGTTGTTACAGACTGAGCTGTAAATTGTGTACAAAATTATTGCAATCTATAACCATACTCTACCTAAACTCTGAATTTATTGTATATTTTTATACATAGCAACACATTAGAAGATTACTCCAGTGGATGCAATAACTCTTTTTGTACTCCTCAATTCAGATCACTTGTTAGTGGCCCTCATGCTAATTGCAGCACCACATTGTACCTGACTGTAGCAAAAGTTGGCTCAGGAAATGACTGCACTTCTAAACTCAGCCATTTGCGACATGAAAATCGGACGCGGACAAATGGGACATGGACCTGAAATTTTAGTTCAAATGAGGGCATAAAAGTGGATAAATATGATCAAGATTGCTCGACATTCTTAATGTACGGAGTCCAAAGGAGTAGTTACGACAGGCCGAGGGAAATAGGAGCCGACCTGATCCCGAATTGAGACCACAGAGAGGCCTGGCCTTTGCCAGGTCCCTCGTAACCACTCACGCAAATGCTATTGATCTGCTCTTGATGTCTTAGTAATAAGGTCTTACCAAAGGGTACTTCCCTTGTCTGGATGTATCTATTTTAGCTGAGATATGTCGTGTTAGTCACAGGCCGTAACAAGGGGCTGCAAAAGTGTAAATTATACGGTGTATTTAGTACTTTTGATACAATAGCA
>JAULKQ010012433.1:0-39118 GCA_032356285.1 Smithsoniella earleae | reverse complement strand
ATAATTAAATAATAATTAAATAATAATTAAATAATAATTAAATAATAATTAAATAATAATTAAATAATAATTAAATATAATTAAATTTTTATTTTTCAATTTTTTATTAAATTTATTAAAATTAGACTTTTATTTTTTTTTTTATTATAATTTATATAAAGATTAAAAAAATTAAATAAAAAACGTCTTTAGTTCAGTTGGTAGAACACTGGTTTCCAAAACCAGGAGTCGTGGGTTCAAGTCCTACAAGACGTGAAATAATTTTAATAATAATTTTAATTAATAATTCTACTTTTATATATTTCAATAAAAGTAGAATTATTAATTAAAATTATTATTAAAATGAAAATACTAACGGATCAGGAAAAAAGCGATTTATTTCAATTATAAAACCAGCAGTAAAGCTGATCCATGCAAAAGCAATAACAGGTGCAGTTGAAAGATATGTTAAAAAATTTTTCATTTAAAAAAAATGCCTTCATAAAAAATATTTCTTTAATTAGTTTTCTTGAATTCAAAGCTTTAATTAATTAAAAATTAATTAAAGATTTTTTTAAAAATTTCTCTAACTTTATCACCAGAATCAATTGTTTCTAACGGATCTTTACGTAAACGATGTCTTAAACATAATACTATTACTCTAAAAATATCTTGAGCAGTTACTTCTGTTCGAGATTCAAATGCAGTTAAAGCTTTTGAAGCTCGATTTATTACAATATCGCCTCTTAAACCATCCACATTTAATTCAGAACAAATTTGTGAAATTTTTATACGAAATTGATAATCTAAATTAACGTTATTTAATAATTCACGAGCTTTAATTATTTTTTCTCTTAAAATTTGTTGAGAATCATTATATTTTTTTCGAAATTCAATAGGATTTAAATCAAAATAAGCTCGTTGTTCAACTATTTGAACTCTTAATTCAGGTTCTTTAACTGTTCTAATTTCAGCATGCATACCAAATCTATCTAATAATTGAGGTCTAAGTTCTCCTTCTTCAGGATTACCAGAACCTACTAAAATAAATCGAGCTGGATGGCTTATAGAAATACCTTCACGTTCTACTGTATTCCAACCAGAGGCTGCTGAATCTAATAAAATATCAACTAAATGATCATCCAATAAATTAACTTCATCTACATATAAAATACCTCTATTTGCAGCGGCTAATAAACCAGGTTCAAAAGCTTTTATTCCTTCTGTTAAAGCTTTTTCCATATCAATTGTTCCACAAACTCTATCTTCTGTAGAACCTAGAGGTAAATCAATCATTGGAATTTTTTTTATTTCAGTTTTTAAAATATTATTATTTTTTATTTTAATGGCAATTTCTTCACTCATTAATTCAGGATCATTTGGATCTGAATTAAATGGATCATTTTCAACTATTTCTATATTTGGTAATAAATCACTTAAAGCTCTAACAGTAGTTGATTTTCCTGTACCTCTATCTCCCATTACCATCACACCCCCAATTTTAGGGTCAATTACATTTAAAATTAAAGCTAATTTCATTTCTTCTTGTCCTATAATAGAGGTAAATGGAAAAACTGGACGAGACTCTAATTCTATTTTACACATATGTATATATTTTGTATATCTTTAAATCTTTAATTTATAAAATAATTAAATTTCATTATAATTTAATTCTATTTTATATTATTGATTTTCTTTATTTTATTATTGATTTTCTTTATTTTTTTTTTTATAATTTTTAATAATATTTAAATTATTTTATTTATGCTTTTTTCATGATTCTATATATTTTAGTATATTTCATATTCATATTTTAATTTGAATTTTATTAATATTATTAATATTAAATTTTAATTTTATTAATAAAAGAAAAGAAAAAAATGAATAAAAAAAGAAAAGAAATTAATTTAAATAATAATAGTTAAAAAAAAAGATGTCAAACCAGGTATACTTATATATAATTAATATAATAAATTATTTAATTATATTACCTTTTTTAAATTTTAATTGACATAAATTTATAATATATTTATAATATTTTTATAAATAATATTAAAAGTATATTAAACTAAAAATTAAATTAATTAAAAAGAAGGAAAATAATAATGGCAGTACCAAAAAAAAAAAATTCAAAAGCAAAAAAAAATAAACGTAAAATGAATTGGAAAAATAAAGTAATAAAACAAATTGTAAATTCTTTTTCATTAGCAACTATAGAAAAATAGATTTATAAATAAAATTTAAAATTATTTGGGTCGATCGATTGGTCAATAATTAATAATTATTAAATTAAAAATGGCTCCACAAACTGAAACTAAAGCAGGTACTGGTTTTAAAGCTGGTGTAAAAGATTATCGTTTAACTTATTATACACCTGATTATCAAGTAAAAGATACTGATATTTTAGCAGCTTTTCGTATGACTCCTCAACCAGGTGTTCCAGCAGAAGAAGCTGGTGCAGCAGTTGCAGCAGAATCGTCAACTGGTACTTGGACAACCGTGTGGACTGACGGATTAACAAGTTTAGATCGTTATAAAGGTCGTTGTTATGATATTGAACCATTAGGTGAAGATGATCAATATATTGCGTATATCGCATATCCATTAGATTTATTTGAAGAAGGTTCTGTTACAAATTTATTTACTTCAATTGTAGGAAACGTTTTTGGTTTTAAAGCGTTACGTGCTTTACGTTTAGAGGATTTACGTATCCCACCAGCTTATACTAAAACGTTTCAAGGACCACCACACGGTATTCAAGTAGAACGTGATAGATTAAATAAATATGGTCGTGGTTTATTAGGATGTACAATTAAACCAAAATTAGGACTTTCAGCAAAAAATTATGGTCGTGCTGTTTATGAATGTTTACGTGGCGGTCTTGATTTTACTAAAGATGATGAAAACGTAAATTCACAACCATTTATGCGTTGGCGTGATCGTTTTTTATTTGTTGCTGAAGCAATTTATAAATCTCAAGCTGAAACTGGTGAAGTTAAAGGTCATTATTTAAATGCAACAGCAGGTACATGTGAAGGAATGTTTGAACGTGCACAATTTGCTAAAGATTTAGGTGTTCCAATTGTTATGCATGACTACTTAACTGGTGGTTTTACGGCGAATACTTCATTAGCACATTTTTGTCGTGCTAGTGGTTTATTATTACATATTCACCGTGCGATGCACGCAGTTATTGATCGTCAACGAAATCATGGTATTCATTTCCGAGTATTAGCAAAAGCATTACGTATGTCAGGAGGTGATCATTTACATTCAGGTACAGTTGTAGGTAAATTAGAAGGTGAACGTGAAATTACTTTAGGTTTTGTAGATCTGATGCGTGATGACTATATTGAAAAAGATCGTAGTCGTGGAATCTATTTTACACAAGATTGGGTAGTGCGACTTTGTGGCGTTTAATTATTTAGATATTTATATCATAGTGTTATAACTATAAATCCAACTAACTTACCCTGATATATTAAAAAAAAAAAAAAAAAATATAATAACTTTATTTAAAACTTGCGAAAGCAAAAGGGAAACATAGCATGTTAGTAATAGAAATCCAAAAGTAACATATATTAAAATAAAATATTAAAAATTAGGAATTCTAAGGAAATAAAGATAGTGTAAAAGCAAACTCTTTTAAGTCAAATTCCGTGCAAGATTTCTTGCTTGAATAGCGAATTTAATTTATATATTTTTAAATAAAATCTATTTGAAAGATTGGCAATAAAGATACCCATTATTGTTCATTATAACATATACTTTCACACAATATCATTAAGATATAAGGAATGGATTGACGCACTGTTAAACAATAATTAAATGAACTAAGTTTGCTCGCTAAGACATGTTTTTTATAAGATGTTATGCGAGAAGAACTCTCATAATGGAGGGTAGGATTACTTTATTTTACTTAAAAATAATTAAAGTCCATCTGACATTTTAGTCATTAGGGATTAAAATTTTAAATAAAATAACATCAATGTCATTAAAAATTAAAATTATACATAAATCATATATTAACTCTCTTTATACTATTAAATATACAAAAAATAAAATAAAAAAATTTTCATATCAATTACAAAAATGTATAGAAAGAAATTTAAATACAAATCATATAAATTATAAATTATATTATATTTTCTATGATCCGTTTACTTTTATTAATGCTTATAATAAAATTAGAGTTAATAAAAGTTATTTAAATAATTATATTATATCTGATAAAATAATTTCTAATTTTAGTATTAATAAAGCATTAGAAATTAGTAACGAATTTAAAACTAATTCTTTTCAAAATAATAATATAAAGTCTAATAATATTATTCAAAAATATATTATATGCCAAGAAGTTTTGCGAATAATTCTTGAAAATATATATGAACCAGAATTTAAAAAATTTGAACTAAATAATAATTTTAAATGTACTAATTATGGTTTTAGACCTAATAAATCAACTTGGGAGGCTGTAAAAATCTTAAAAAATAAAGGTCAAAATACTAATTTTGTTATAAAAGGTCATATTATTTGTAAAGATAATTTAATTAATCTTGATATAATATTAAATATATTAAAACGTAGAATTAAAGATAAAAAATTTTTAAATTTAATTAAATTTTTTTTACTATCTAAGTTTATAAAAAATACAAATAATAATAATAAATTAATACTTAAAAATATTATTTTATATCCTATATTATTTAATATTTATATGTTTGAATTTGATAAGTTTATATATGAAAAAATTATAAAACCTATCTCTACAGAAATTAAACATAAACCAAAATTTAATTTAGAATATATTAAAAGTCGAAATTTAATACAAAATAAAATTCGTATTTTCAAAAATTTAAAAAAAATAAATGCTGATAAATCAATTCTTAAAATCCTTAAAAAAGAAATCAATAATTTATTTCTTTATAATTCTCAAATTCCAACATATCAATTAAATACTATACCAAAAAACATAGTATATTCTAGATATTTTAATAAATGGGTATTATTATTTACAGGAACTTATAGTGATACATTAAATTTAAAAAATAAAATTAATAATTATTTAATTTCTGTACTTTTATTGAAAATTGATGATACACAAATATTAATAAATAATATTATTAATGGATTTAACTTTTTAGGATTTTCTATTAAAATATATTTTCCTAAAAAAGAAAAAATAAAACTAATAACACAAACAACAAAATATAAAATTTATAAAGATAAATATTCAAAAAATTTTAGAAAAATGAGTATTATACCTGATAAGGATAAACTTTTAACTAGAATGAGATATCTTAAATATTGTAACGAAAAATATTTTCCTATAAGTATTTCTAAATGGTCTCAATTTACAGAATTTGAAATTGTAAAAAAATATAATAAAATAATGACTAATACTTTTAATTATTATTTTAAATGTGATAATACTTATATTCTGAATAGAATTTCATACATATTTAAATATTCTTGTGCTAAAACTATAGCTACTCGTCGAAGATGTAGTGTACCACAAGTATTTAAAAAATATGGATCTGAATTAAAGATTAAATTGAAAGTTTATAAAAATAATAAATTCAAAGTTTTAGAAACTAGTCTTATATCATATTCTAAATATAAAAAAAATTATTTAAATATTCAATAATTTAATATAAATTTATTCTATTATAATAGAAATTTATTATATTTTTTTTTAGATAAAATTTTTATTAATTAATTCTATTAATAATAAAATAGTAAATATAGACTTTATTAAAAAAGAATTATTATTTTATATAGGTAAAAATATTATATTATAAATATATTAAGTTTTAAAAATATTTTAATAAATAATTTAATTTAACTAGTATGACACAGTTTTCAAAAAAATATATGGATGAATTAAAAACAAAAAAAGACACAATTATTCTTCCTATTTCTGATAGATTAAATAAAGAACAATGTAACTGTATTATTACAACATTAATAAAAGAATTTGAATTACAAAATGAATTTGACGCTCTTGTTGTAATGACACTTATATGTCAAAGTGGTGCGACTTCTCCTGCTTTTGATGGAAATCGATCAATTGGTTTTGATGGAAAAGAATTTCAAATAGCTAAAATAAGAAAAATATTTAATCAATGTAAAGCAAAAAATGGTATGCGTAAATTTGCTAGAAATTATGCTAATGAAATGTATAATATTTCAAAACAGTTAGGAATTAAAGGAAATTTATGTAAAAAAATAAAAAATTCAAAATTAAATGAAGAATTAAAATGGGAAATAGATGATGATTATTGGCTTTCGGATTTTCAAGCTTATAATTCTAACGCACCAGAAAGAATTAGAAAATTAATAATTGAATCTTTTCCAAAAAAACAATTTAAAAAGAAATAAATTTTTAATTGATAAAATAATTATAATAAATAATTCTAAATTAAAATTAACTTTAAACTAAAAAAAAAATAAAAATTGATGTATAAGTAGTCTGGAGAGCCATATGCGATGAAAGTCGCACGTATGGTTCGGGAAGAGATTATTATTAGTGATAGTAATAATCAACTTTCATTCACTTCCTGGAACAATTCCGGTAGCTTCAGGTGGAATTCACGTATGGCACATGCCTGCATTAGTTGAAATTTTTGGTGATGATGCATGTTTACAATTTGGTGGTGGAACATTAGGTCATCCATGGGGTAATGCTCCAGGTGCTGCTGCAAATCGTGTTGCTTTAGAAGCTTGTACACAAGCTCGAAATGAAGGTCGTGATTTAGCGGCTCAAGGTGGTGATGTAATTCGTGCTGCTTGTAAATGGAGTCCTGAATTAGCTGCAGCTTGTGAAGTATGGAAAGAAATTAAATTTGAATTTGACACTGTTGATAAATTATAATTTATTATTTTTAATATAATTTTTATAATTTTAATAAAATTTACATTTTATTAAAATTATAAAAATTATAAATTTATAAAACTTATAAGTTAAATTCTTATAAGTTTTCTAAAGGTTAATCTAATGGTTTCATTGATAATGAAGGTTCATTATCACGATCAATACCTTTTTCAAAACCAGCTGCTGCAGCACGAGCACGACCAGCATGCCAAAGATGCGCAACAAAGAAAAAGAAACCTAAAACAAAATGTGAACAAGCTAACCATGAACGTGGAGATACAAAATTAACTGCATTAATTTCAGTAGCTACACCACCTACAGAATTTAATGAACCTAATGGTGCATGAGTCATATATTCAGCAGCACGACGTTCTTGCCATGGTTGGATATCATTTTTTAATTTATTTAAATCTAAACCATTTGGACCACGTAACGGTTCTAACCATGGACCACGAAAATCCCAGAAACGCATTGTTTCACCACCAAAAATGATTTCACCTGTTGGTGAACGCATTAAATATTTACCTAAACCTGTAGGACCTTGACTTGATGCTACATTAGCACCTAAACGTTGGTCACGAACTAAAAAAGTAAATGCTTGAGATTGAGAAGCTTCAGGACCTGTAGGACCATAAAATTCACTAGGATAAGCAGTATTATTAAACCAAGACATACAGCATGCAATGAATCCCATAACAGAAATTGCTCCTAAACTATATGATAAATAAGCTTCACCTGACCAAACAAAAGCACGACGTGCCCAAGCCCATGGCTTAGTTAAAATATGCCAAATACCACCAAAGATTTCTAATGTTCCTATCCAAATATGACCACCAATGATATCTTCCATGTTATCAACACTAACAATCCAACCATCACCACCAAATGGAGATTTTAGTAAATAACCAAAAATAATAGAAGGATTTATTGTTGGATTTGTGATTACACGAACATCACCACCACCAACGGCCCAAGTATCGTATACACCACCAAAATACATTGCTTTAAAAACAAGTAACCATGCACCTATTCCTAAAATAATAAGATGAATACCTAAAATTGTAGACATTTTATTTTTATCTTTCCAAACGTAAGCAAAGAATGGAAAAGATTCTTCTAGTGTTTCTGGTCCAATTAATGAATGATAAACACCACCAAAACCTAAAACAGCAGATGAAATTAAATGAAGAACACCTGATACAAAATATGGCCAAGTATCAATAACTTCACCACCTGGACCTACACCATAACCTAATGTAGCTAAATGAGGTAATAAAATAAGACCTTGTTCATACATTGGCTTTTCAGGAATAAAATGAGCAACTTCAAATAAATTCATAGCACCAGCCCAAAAAACTATTAAACCAGCATGAGCTACATGTGCACCTAATAATTTTCCAGATAAATTAATTAAACGAGCATTACCAGACCACCAAGCAAAACCCGTTGATTCTTGATCACGACCACCAACACTAAGATTTCCATTAAAGAGCGTTTCCACGTGGCAATACCTCCTCTGGGAATACTAATGTTTCATGTGGTTGATCTTGAGCAGCCATCCAAGCACGAATACCTTCGTTTAATAATTGATTTTTTGTATAAAATGTTTCAAATTCAGGGTCTTCAGCAGCTCGAATTTCTTGAGATACAAAATCATATGCACGTAAATTTAATGCTAAACCTACTACACCTAATGCACTCATCCATAGTCCTGTTACTGGTACAAATAACATAAAGAAATGAAGCCAACGTTTATTAGAAAACGCAACACCAAAAATTTGAGACCAGAAACGATTCGCTGTAACCATAGAATATGTTTCTTCTGCTTGAGTCGGGTTGAAAGCACGGAATGTATTTGCACCATCACCATCTTCAAAAATAGTATTTTCTACAGTTGCACCGTGAATTGCACATAATAATGCTGCTCCTAATACACCTGCAACACCCATCATATGAAATGGATTTAATGTCCAATTATGAAAACCTTGGAAAAATAAAATAAAACGGAAAATTGCAGCAACACCAAAACTTGGAGCAAAAAACCATCCAGATTGACCTAACGGGTAAATTAAAAAAACTGATACAAATACTGCAATAGGAGCTGAAAATGCAATGGCATTATATGGGCGAATCTTAACTGCACGAGCAATTTCAAATTGTCTTAACATAAATCCAATTAAACCAAAAGCTCCATGTAATGCAACAAAAGTCCAAAGACCACCTAATTGACACCAACGTGTAAAATCACCTTGAGCTTCAGGACCCCATAATAATAATAATGAATGTCCCATACAATTTGGTGGTGTTGAAACAGCAGCTGTTAAAAAATTACATCCTTCTAAAAATGAACTTGCTAAACCATGGCTATACCAAGATGTAACAAAAGTAATTCCTGTTAACCAACCACCTAATGCAAAATATGCACATGGTAATAATAATAAACCTGACCAACCAACATAAACGAAACGATCACGTCTTAACCAATCATCCATTACGTCGAATAATCCACGTTTTTGTTCTGACTTACCGATTGCGATAGTCATATTGAAATCTCCTAATTTCAAATAATATTTATCATGTTTAAATAAACAACAAAATTTATTATTAAATAACTTAATAAGTATTTAAAATAAACATTTGACTTAAATTAACTTAATTAAAAATAAAATATTAGTTATAGTAAAAAAGTAATCATTTTTTATAAAAAAATTTTAATTAATGAAATCATTTATTATTATATACAAATGATTATATTAATTAAAATCTATCATTTATATTTTCTAGATAATATTTAATAATATTATCTAGAAAATTAATAAAAGTTATATCTGGGGTAGAAGGATTCGAACCTCCGAATGACGGGATCAAAACCCGTTGTCTTACCACTTGACGATACCCCAATAAAATCTGATTATAATTATATATAGATTTTTATATATATTAATTATATATAAAAAAAAAAAAATAACAAATTACTAATAAATTTATTAGTAATTTGTTATTTTTTCTAATCATATTGTTAAATTAGCTAGATTTGTTGTAATTGTATCTTCAATATAAATTTCTAAATCATCTATTGAACTTTTTAATAACGTTGTTAATTTATATTCTAAATCTGGAAATTTTGTTTCATTTAATAAAATTAAATTATTAGTTACCTTAGTTAAATCAGTTGTTATAGAATTTAATTGTTTTGATAAATTACTTAAGTTTGTTTAAAGCTCTAAAAAGACTTTTTGAAGATTTTGTACTTGTTCTTTACTTCTTTTTTTTACAATCCAACCTATAATAGCAGAAGTTTTTAAATTAATAATTAAAAATAAAGAAATATGATTAGAAAAAAGTGTTTCATCTACACACCATTCGTCAGTATTTGTACTATAATTTCCATTTATTTCATTATTAGGAATGTTACTTGTTTTATTTAAATGTATTAATGACATAATAATTAATAATTGAAAATCTTTAAGAAAAAAAATATAAAAAAAAAGATACTTTTTTTTATTATAATTATTTATTTCTATGATCTCTAATTCTAATCCTCCAGTTAATGTTATTAAAAATCAATATGCTGATAGTACAAATACTTGGTTTATAGATGAAACTCTTTTTTCTATAAATGTTACTTTATTTTTAGTTGTTAATGGAAAACACAAGCTATACTTGGGTTTATGTGTAAACAAAATACAATTGAAGAGAGAAAAGAAAAAAAACCTGTTCAATTAACTGCTGATCTTATTGTTGAATTATATTCTTCTCTATTTTATGAGTTATATAAACCAAAAACTATACATTCTGATAGTAAACCTCTTTATTATGAAAAGCCTATTAGCCAATTATTAAAATCTGAAAATATAATATTATCTACAACTGAAAAAGTCCCTCATCAGAATCAAATTATTGAAACTATTAATAATCAAATTAAAACCTTAATTATTAAAGTTATTTGGGAACAAAAGACCCGAGCATTTAGACGATTTAGAGCTGCATTACCTCAAAAGTTTAAAAATATTAAAAAAGTCGAAGCAAAAGCAAAATCTGTTGAATTAAGAAAATATTTATTTAATAGTGAATTTTTTCTTGAAGAACTCGATCTAGAAAATATTTTTAAAGAAGCGATTACAAGATATAATGAACAACGTTGTCAAAAAGCAGCGTTTAAACATTTAAAACTTACAAAAAGTCAACTTGAATTTTATAATACTTATACTTTTGCTTTTCATACAGTAAGAGCTTATTCAAAAAGTCCTGAAGGTATGTTAATTGAACAAAAATCAGCTGAATCTGTTAAAACAGTCTCAAATTCAATTGATAGTATTATTAAGAGTAACCCACAATCTATACAAAAACAAAAACAATTATTAGACAATTTAGCAATTCCTGTTAAACCCATTTCTTATGATGATTTAGAAAAGTCATTTCTAGGAATTATTAGTTATGAATTTGAACAACTAGCTAAGAAAATGACTGAACAAAACCTAGCCCTGTTTAATCAATTAAACTATTTAATAAATCATAATGAAGAATTACGAACAAACATGTCTGAACTGCACTCTGATAATCAAAAATTACTTCAAAAACAAAAAACAGCTAATCAGTTATTAACTGATTTAAAACAATTTAAAGACGCTGTTTTAGAAGAGAAAGCTTTAAAAGAAAAAAAACGACAAGCTCGCTTAAAATCACAAAAACAACTAAGAAGAGACCCTATTACTGCTGAGGAATTTAGCATTATTATTGATTATATAACATATTCGGAAAAATATAATTTAGTAATAAAAGCTCGTTACCGAATTATGTGTACATTATTATTAATTACAGGTTGTCGTATTTCTGAAGTTTTAACTTTACGATTGTTTTTTGTTATTGAATTATTAAAAACTAATTCAATAACAATTTATGCATCTAAACAAAACAATAAACCAAGAGTTTGTTATTTATCTGAAAAAGCTAAAAAATTATTAAACGCTAGAACAGAAGATATTATTTTGTTATTAGAATTTTATAATATAAATCTTAATATTTTAGAAAAAGACTTAAATGATCTTAAACATTTAAAAAACGTTTTTCTTTTTCAAGGAAAATCTACAAAAAAACCACTTTCACGTCAAACGTTTACTAACCAATTTAATCAAATGTTGCAATCAATTCCACACTTTAAGAAAAATAATTATAATTTTAAATCTCATAGTTTTAGAATAGGGTTTGTTACCCAATTATGGACTAAAACAGGTGATATTGAACTAGTAAGACAAATTATTGGACATACCAAAATAAAAACAACATCTGCGTATATTAAACCAAAAACTAACCAACAAATCAAAGAATTAATGCAAGATATTAATATTTATGATCTACAAAGTTAATCAAAACTTAATTATTTTTCTATTTAGTTAACATTTTATTTATAATAAACAAATTAAATTAAAATTTAGAATCCTAAATTTACTGAAAAAACATTTAGTAAATTTAATTTTAAACTAGCTACAATTTGATCTTCTAATAAAAGAACTCCCGGAACAAATAACTCCATCTTTTCTCCATTAGCTAATTTATTTGTATTTGATTCCTCAGTTTCTTTAACAGTTAATTCATTTGAATCACTTTCATAATTTAATTCATTTGAATTTTCATCAATACTATCCTCTGAGTTTGCTTTAGTTATATCAATTTCTGTTATTGCATTTAGACCTTCTAATTTAGCCCAAATAACATAACGTGATTTAGTAATTTTTGGAAACATAGTTTTAGTTTAATAACCCTCCTTTATAAGTATGTTATACTTTTATTTTAAATTAACAATTCAGTTTTAATATTTACAGTATACTATATTTATATTTAGAAAACAACCATCCTAAAATAAAAATTTGACAAAACTATTTTTATATTATAAATTATAAAATAATTAATACTTTAACAAAAAGAAAAGTCTTCTAAATAAGACTTTTTTTTCCTAAAGTAAAAGTATTCTTATTTTTATAATATGCCATTAATTAAACCTATTTGTTAAATACTTTTTATTTTTAAAAAGTATTTAAAACCACCCCTTTTTTATAAGACTAATACAAAAGTAAAAGTATTAGAAATATAATACTTTACATTTTAATAAAGTATTATGGATAAGACAAAAGGGATGAATTGTCTTATTTTTAGGCCTTGAAAATACATAGTATTTTTTATTTTTTTTTTTAACATATTTTCTTTTTTTTATTAAAAAAAATATTAAAAATTTTTGTGATTTTAAAAATTTTGACTTTTCACCGGTAGCTACTAAGAAAGGACATAGTTTAATAAAATATAAAATATAAAATGCAACTTATAAAGATGCAATAGAGAATTACTTCTATCAGGTCTAAACAAAAAATCTTAATCTAAACCTAATTAAAGCAATACTAAAAATATGATCAATAATAATCATGTGAGCTATAATAAAAGTGTGTGAGGTAAATAATAGCAATTTGGTGGTAAAGGATAAATAATATAAGGTAACCTATATCAATAAGATGGTACAGATGACGAGATTTGTGGTAATATTGACCTACAAGATGGTTAGAATTTTATGTTGATAAATACATTTGTTTATATATTTGTATATAAACAAATATAGATAATTATCGTAAAAATTTGTATATTACTTCACCATTAGAGAAGGTCATTTTTACAAATTTTTTAATAGTGGTTTTTACTATTTTAGTATTTTAAAATTATAGTTATTAATACCATAATATAATACTATGTATAAAAGTAGTAAAATCGGGTAAAAAAAGGTACTAATAAGTACAAAATTTAAAGTGGTAAGAATTACCATTACATAAACATGTTAGTATGGTAGTTATTATTATAAAATCTGTAGTTTATGGTACTAGGATTTTACCTTTTTTAAATAAAAATTTAAGAAACTTTACATCTCACATTTATAAAAAAAAGTACTCTTTTTTTTTACCGTTTTTTATTAAAAAATTTTTTTTTTCATATCACTATCCTATAAAAATCTTTGATTTTTATGGATAGTAATTTTTCTATTTTTATTAATCTATTTATGAATTTTCTTTTATAAATTTATTTATTTTTACGTTAGTTTATTTTTTATATTTTTTATAATTATTCTGTTTGGTTTAATTATTTACCGTATTTTTTTATTTATTTTATTTTTCTATGTATACTCAAATGATTAAAAAACAACAACAACAAACATTTTATAAGTCTAAAAATAACTCAATTAATACATTACAATCACAATCTATTTCTAATTTATTAAACCAAAGATATATTTGTAATGATACTGTTTGGTGTATTGATGAAACTTATTTTACTAAATCTAAAGTTGTTTTACTTTTACTAAATCTTAAAACTAAAACTATTTTAGGTTCTATTATTAAAACTAGTACCCCATTGGAATTATAAAACGATAATTTTATTTGTATTTCGAGTAATGCTATTTATGAATTTTATAATGCTTTATATGATGGCCTAGGTTTAAAATCCAAAATTATTCATTAAAATTATAAAAATAAAATTTGACAAATATTTATTTATAATACATAATAATTAATATTATTTAAATTATTAAATCAATAAATATAAAAAAAAATAATAAATATAATAATTTAAATTTATTGAAAAAAAAAGTTTAAATTAGTTAATTAAAAAAAAATTTATAAAAAAAATTTAAAAAATAAAGCCTATTTAGCTCAGTTGGTTAGAGCATCCGTCTCATACGCGGAATGTCACTAGTTCGAATCTAGTAATAGGCATAAATTAATTTTTTGTTTAGAGTTGACTTTAAAATATAATTTAATATAATTAAATTAATCTAAATAATATTATAAAATATAAAAAGGGGTTGTAGTTCAATTGGTTAGAGCACTACCCTGTCACGGTAGAAGTTGCGGGTTCGAGTCCCGTCAGCCCCGTTATTTTAATTATCTATAACTACGTTATTTAATATTAGTTATTTTTTTTTTTTATAGAATGTTTGGTCCCTTATACTTCATATATATATAAATAATATATTATTTAAATATATTATTTAAATATATTATTTATATATATTTTTTAAAATTATGAGTTGAATTACTTATTTTTTACTTATTTAATTAAATTATAATAATTTAAATAATTAAACAAAAAATATTTTTAACTTATTTAAAGTTAAAATAAAATGTATAATAGTAAGTAATTAATTATTGAATTAAATATTATTAATATGGCATCAACAAAATTTCCAAAATTTAGTCAAGGCCTTGCCAATGATCCTACAACTCGACGTATTTGGTTTGGGATTGCGACAGCACACGATTTTGAAAGTCATGATGGAATGACTGAAGAAAATTTATATCAAAAAATTTTTGCATCACATTTTGGTCAATTAGCAATTATTTTTTTATGGACTTCAGGTAACTTATTCCATGTTGCTTGGCAAGGAAATTTTGAACAATGGGTTCAAAATCCATTAAATATACGTCCTATTGCTCATGCTATTTGGGATCCTCATTTTGGACAACCTGCAGTAGAAGCATTTACACGTGGTGGAGCTACTGGACCTGTAAATATTTCTACATCAGGTGTATATCAATGGTGGTATACAATAGGAATGAGAACTAATCAAGATCTTTATATTGGTTCTATTTTTTTATCTTTACTTGCAACAACTTTTTTATTTGCAGGTTGGCTTCATTTACAACCAAAATTTCAACCTAGTTTAAGTTGGTTTAAAAATGCAGAATCTCGTTTAAATCATCATTTATCAGGTTTATTTGGAATAAGTTCATTAGCTTGGACAGGACATTTAGTTCATGTAGCTATACCTGAATCTCGTGGACAACATGTAGGTTGGGATAATTTTTTAACAGTATTACCACATCCACAAGGATTAACACCATTTTTTACAGGTAATTGGGCAGCTTATGCTGAAAATCCAGATAGTGCAAATCATATTTTTAATACTAGCTCAAATTCAGGAACAGCTATTTTAACTTTTTTAGGTGGTTTTCATCCTCAAACACAAAGTTTATGGTTATCAGATATGGCTCATCACCATTTAGCAATTGCTGTTTTATTTATTGTTGCTGGTCATATGTATCGTACTAATTTTGGTATTGGACATAGTATACGTCAAATTTTAGAAGCTCATACCCCACCAGGTGGCGGTCTTGGCGCTGGTCATACAGGTTTATACGATACAATCAATAATTCATTACATTTTCAATTAGGTTTAGCTTTAGCATCAGTAGGAACAATCTGTTCATTAGTGGCTCAACATATGTATTCATTACCTCCTTATGCTTTTTTAGCACAAGATTTTACAACTCAAGCTGCTTTATATACCCATCATCAATATATTGCAGGTTTTATATTATGTGGTGCGTTTGCTCATGGAGCAATTTTCTTTATTCGTGATTATGATCCCGAAGCTAATAAAGGAAATGTTTTAGCTCGTATGTTAGAACATAAAGAAGCTATTATTTCACATTTAAGTTGGGTTACTTTATTTTTAGGTTTTCATACTTTAGGTTTATATGTCCATAATGATGTTATGCAAGCTTTTGGTACACCAGAAAAACAAATTTTAATTGAACCTGTTTTTGCTCAATGGATTCAAGCTTCACATGGTAAAACAGCATATGGTTTTGATTTATTATTATCTGAAACTGGTAGTGTTGCTTACTCAGCTGGACAAGCATTATGGTTACCTGGTTGGTTAGAAGCAATAAATAGTACTACAAATACTTTATTTTTAACTATTGGTCCAGGTGATTTTTTAGTACATCATGCTATTTCATTAGGTGTTCATACTACAGTATTAATTTTAGTTAAAGGGGCTTTAGATGCTCGTGGTTCAAAATTAATGCCAGATAAAAAAGACTTTGGTTATAGTTTTCCTTGTGATGGTCCAGGTAGAGGTGGTACGTGTGATATTTCAGCTTGGGATGCTTTTTATCTTAGTATTTTTTGGATGTTAAATACTATTGGTTGGGTAACTTTTTATTTTCATTGGAAACATTTAGGAATCTGGCAAGGTAATGTAAATCAATTTAATGAATCTTCTACTTATTTAATGGGATGGTTACGTGATTACTTATGGTTAAATTCATCTCAATTAATTAATGGTTATAACCCATTTGGTATGAATAGTTTATCTGTTTGGGCTTGGATGTTTTTATTTGGTCATTTAATATATGCTACAGGTTTTATGTTTTTAATTTCTTGGCGTGGTTATTGGCAAGAATTAATTGAAACATTAGTTTGGGCTCATGAGCGTACACCAATTGCTGCTTTAATAAGATGGAAAGATAAACCAGTAGCTCTTTCAATTGTTCAAGCTCGTTTAGTAGGTTTAGCTCATTTTAGTGTTGGTTATATTTTAACTTATGCTGCTTTTTTAATTGCATCAACATCTTCAAAATTTGGTTAAAATTTTTGAATATTCTTTTTTTTTTAGTATAAACTCTAATTATTAAATAAATTAAAAATATAATGGAAATAAATATTTTAGGTCTTATTGCAGTAGCTTTATTTATTTTAATCCCGACATCGTTTTTATTAATTCTTTATGTAAAAACGGCAAGTTCAAAATAATCTATTTTATATAATAATTAAAGAATTGTCAATAATATAATTATTTATATTATTGACAATTCTTTAATTATTATATAAAATAAAAACCAACTAAAAATATTTAAAAAACTAATTAATATAATGGCGATTGTAGCCAAGTGGTAAGGCATCAGATTGTGACTTTGATATGCGCGGGTTCGATTCCCGTCAGTCGCCCAACATTTTTAATATTTATAAAGTTATATTTTATATTTACAAATTTATATTTTATAATTATAATAATTGTTATTAGGGAAGGTGGCAGAGTGGTCGATTGCTTCGGTTTTGAAAACCGGTGTACTTTAACGAGTACCGAGGGTTCGAATCCCTCCCTTTCCGTTTATTTTTAAATACGATATAGTTAAAATTTTACAATGATTTATTCTTTAATTAACAAAAATAAGAAAATAATAATGTGTAAATTTTTATAGGATTAATATTTGTTAAATTTCTAACCTGATAAAAAAAATAATTAATCAATTTATATTAGCATTTTTTAGTTTATCTAATTTGGTTTTATTAAGCATTATTATCTAGCTTAAGTTTATCAAGATAGTACTATAAATATATATTCTTATACTAAAATTAAAAAAATGAACAGTTTTATCATATATAGTCAAGAATTTTTTTATTATATTTTATTTTTATTACAATTCGTTATGTTTTTATTTTATCTACAAAAAAAGAAAAATATGAAAAAATAAAATATAAAAAATAAAAGTAATATTATGATACTGAAAAATAACTAAGATAATAAATTATTTTATAAATTTGATTAATTAATAAAAACTTATTTATTAGTTATATATTTTTTTATAATATTAAAAAAATATATATATATATTTTTTTTTTTTACTTATATACCCCCAAAAAAACAGTACTAAAAAATTATAAAAATACACCTTTAAAAGATAAAAATGTATCTCAAAAAAAATATTAAAATATACTTTCTTATTTTGATATATTACCTTTAATTACTTAATATAACTATGTTTTAAACTAATTAATTACTTGAATTTATTTATATTCAGATAAATCTTTTTTTAATTTATTTATTTTATATTTATTTTATAATTTTTAGTTTTTATTGTTTATTATTATAAACTTTTATATAATAATGTTTAATTAATAGTTTTGAAGATATATAAAAAAAAGATTTATTTTTTTTTTGCTCTTCGAGGGACTTGAACCCTCACGCATAAAGCACTGGTTCCTAAAACCAACGTGTATACCAATTTCACCAGAAGAGCTAGTAATAATAAATAACTAATAAATAATTAAAAAATGAATAATTAAAAAAATACATTTTTATTATAATTTTATTTATAAACAATTAAAAATCAAATTTTTAAATGAATTATTAAGTAGTCGTTAATATATTATATTTTATTACCAATTAAAAATTAAAATTGGTAATAAAATATAATATATTAACGACTACTTAATAATTCATTTAAACTATCTTTTAATAATGTTTCTGCTTCTTCATTAAATACGTTTGTTTCACGAATAATTTCACCATATTTTGGTTTATTAGTAATTAAATATTGACGTAATTCAACTAAAAAAGAACGAACTTCATTTAAAGGTAAAGTATCTAAATAACCATTTGTACCTGCATATATAGTACTTACTTGATCTTCTAATGATAATGGTGATGATTGAGCTTGCTTTAAAATTTCACGTAAACGTTGTCCACGAGCTAATTGTTTTTGTGTTGCTTGATCTAAATCAGATGCAAATTGAGAAAAAGCTTCTAATTCAGCAAATTGAGCTAATTCTAATTTTAATTTACCTGCTACTTTTTTCATTGCTTTAGGTTGTGCAGCTGATCCAACACGCGATACAGAAATACCTACATTAATAGCAGGTCTTACACCAGAATTAAAAATATCTCCTGAAAGAAATATTTGACCATCTGTAATTGAAATAACATTTGTTGGAATATAAGCTGATACATCGCCTTCTTGTGTTTCTACAATTGGTAATGCTGTCATACTACCACTACCTAATTGATCACTTAATTTTGCAGCACGTTCTAATAAACGTGAATGTAAATAAAAAACATCACCAGGAAATGCTTCACGACCAGGAGGACGACGAAGTAATAACGACATTTCACGATAAGCTTGTGCTTGTTTTGATAAATCATCATAAATAATTAATGTATGACGACCTTTATACATGAAATATTCTGCAATTGACGCACCAGTATAAGGAGCTAAATATTGTAATGTTGCTGGTGAATCAGCAGTTGCTGCTACAATAATTGTATAATCCATACAACCACGTTCTTCTAATGTATTAACAACTTGAGCAATAGATGCCGCTTTTTGTCCAATTGCAACATAAACACAAATAACATCTTTACCTTTTTGATTAATTATTGTATCTACAGCAACTGCTGTTTTACCAGTTTGTCGATCTCCAATGATCAATTCTCGTTGACCACGTCCAATAGGAATCATAGCATCTACTGCAACTAAACCAGTTTGTAATGGTTCATGAACAGAACGACGAGAAATAATACCAGGAGCTGGTGATTCAATTAATCTACTTTCTGTTGCTTGAATATCACCTTTTCCATCAATTGGACGCGCTAAGGAATTTAAAACACGTCCTAAACAATTATCAGAAACAGGTATTTGAGCAATTTTACCAGTAGCAATAACAGATGAACCTTCTTGTACTGTTAAACCTTCTCCCATTAATACAGCACCAACATTTTTTGATTCTAAATTTAATGCAATTCCAACAGTTCCATCTTCAAAATCTAGTAATTCCCCTGCCATTGCTTTTTCTAAACCATAAATTCTTGCAATTCCATCACCAACTTGAAATACAGTACCCACATTAACTACTCGCATATCTTCATTATATTGAGCAATTTGACGTCGAATAACACTACTAATTTCATGTGCTTTGATTGTATTATATGCCATTTTTAAACTCCTATGATTTTACTTTAATAAAAAAAGTAAAATTACCATAAATTTTTCTGTTTTATTATAATAAGGAAAAACACCCATTTTTTTTTTTTTTATTTATTTTTTAATTTTTAAAATTAAAAATATAATTTAATAATTTATTTAATTTATATATCAAAAATATTTTTTAAATTAAATTACCTGAATATTTTTTTATAGAAGTATATTTATTAATTTTAACTTTATTAACCCAAAGATGAAAATTTTTTGATTTCATCTTAAGTTTTAATTGATCTCTAACTTGTTTTAAAGATAATATAACTATTTGTTGAGAAATTTGTTTAATTGCTTTTTGTTGTTGTAAATTAATAGCTGATTGTTTTTTTTGTTTTAAACGATTTGTTTCTTCATCTGTTTGTTTAATACATAAATCTTTTTCACGTTGAGCTGTTTTAATGCCTTGTTCACGAATTTCAATAGCTTTTATTTTTGCATTTTCTAATTGTAATACAGCTTTATTCATTTTCTCTTGAACTTCTTTAGCTCTAGCATCAGCTGCACAAATATTTTGTAAAATTAATTTTTTACGATTCTCTAATAACTCACGTAAAGCATCTCCTACAAAAATAATAACAACTGCAATAACAATAGCTAAATTAATAATATTTGTTTCTATTATATTAGTATTAATACCAAAACCATTACCAAAAAAACTATATTTAATTTCTATTAAATTCATAAAAAAATCTCCAAATTTTAATTAATTAATTTATGATTATAATTAACAATAAATATAATAATTATAATTAACTATAAACATAATTAATAAAATTTTTTTTAATTATATGTAAAAACTATAATTTAATTAATAATTTATATTTTTAAAAATAATTTTATAATATATTAATTAGTTAAAACATATAATAATTTTGTTATAATAGAAAATATAAATTATTAAGAAAAATTTAATTATATTTAATGTTTTATTTTAATATAAATTAAATTTTAATCTTATTATAAATTTAAGTTTACACTTTTAAAAATATTATAATTTTTTATTTAATAATATATATATATAGTATTAAATAAAAAAAAAAAGAATATTTAAATTAATACATTATTAATTTAAAATATAAATATCAGTCTTCGTAATAACTTAAACAAATTGAATTTTGTAAAATTTAATTTTTTGAAGATTAACCTGATACACTCAATAAAATTCTTTTTTTATATGTTTTTTATTTTTCTAAATTTAATTAAGATTAATTAAATTTAGAAAAATAAAAACACTATTTATAATTATTTTAACTTTTTTATTATGAAGAAAACGGATTAGCAAATAATAATACTAATGCAACAACAAGGCCATAAATTGTTAAAGACTCCATAAATGCAAATGATAATAATAACGCACCACGAATTTTTCCTTCTGCTTCAGGTTGACGAGCAATACCTTCAACAGCATAACCAGCAGCTGTTCCTTGTCCAACTCCAGGACCAACTGCAGCTAAACCAATAGCTAAACCAGCACCAATAACAGAAGCAGCAGCAATAATTGGATTCATAATTAATTATCTCCTAAAAATTATATAATTTATAATAATAACAACCATTGTTAAGTTAAAATATTTTAAAAAAAGGAATTCAAATTATTTTTAATGATGATCTTCTAAAGCTTCACCAATATAAGCTCCAGCAAGAGTTGAAAATACTAATGCTTGAATACCTGAAGTAAATAAACCTAAAAGCATAATTGGAATAGGAATAATAAAAGGTATTAAACTTACTAATACAGCTACTACTAATTCATCAGCAAGAATATTTCCAAAAAGTCGAAAACTTAATGATAAAGGTTTTGTAAAATCTTCTAAAATATTAATTGGTAATAAAAATGCTGCTGGAGAAATATATCTTTTAAAATAATTTAATCCTTTTTTGTTTAATCCAGCATAAAAATAAGCAATTGATGTTAATAAATGAAAGTCGACCTCCCTAAAGTTACTATAGTTGGCCTCTTCCCGAACCGTACGTGCGACTTTCACCGCATACGGCTCTCCAGATTACCTAAAAATATTTTAAATAATTATAATTCTAAAATATTTTAATTTTTAGTTATATAATTTATGTTTTTTTATAAAAAAAAAAATATTTTTTTTAATTAATATAAATTTTTATAAATTTTTTTTATATTATAAGGTAATCCTGCTTTCCATTTTGAAAGCTCTTCCCGCATAGCCTAAAATATAATAATAAAGTTTGTTAAATAAAAAAAACTTTAGTAATAAATTACAATAATACCTTAGCGGGCAAACTTAGTTCATTCAAATAATTGTTTTTCAGTGCACCATTCCGTCCTAATAAATAATTTTTATCATGTGTAAAAGTATTGGTTACTTAGGATAATAGTTAACATTTCTATTTCCCCACTTTTAGGTAGACTTTAAGAGCATATTAATATCCTACCCAGGGTTGCTTCCTGCACCGGACTTGGTTTTAAGGAGTATGCCTTTACACTATCTTTATCCTTTCGACTATAATTAAATCTACACGCTCTTTTATTTGATTTAAGTAGCCTTTACTGACATGCTATTTTCCCTTCACGCTTTCGCGACTATTCTTTTTTTTTTTACTAATCTGTTATTATTTTAGTTTTATTTAGTTTATTAGGTTAATCAGTTAAGTTTCTGAAAGTAACATCAGGATCTTATAAAAAGATCTGAATTATCTAGAATTACTAAAGTCGCACTGCTAATGCAACAGTTGTATTAATATCACTTGTTGGAGCAGCTAATTCTCCATTTGGTATTTCAATAATATGCCATGGAATTAAAGCACCTGACCAATTTGATACAAAAATAAATAAAAAAATAGTACCTAAAAATGGTATCCATTTTTCATAATCTTCTTCTCCAATTTGGGCTTTTGCTAAATCACGAATAAATTCAGTAAAATATTCTGTTAAATTTTGTAAATTTTTTTCAGGTATTGGTTGTAATTGACTATTTACTAAAAACGAAAAAATAATAATTATTGCAAAAACAAACCAGGACACAATTAAAATTTGCCCATGTATAAAATAACCACCTATTTGCCAATAATAATGTTGACCTATTGATATTTCTGCATAATCAAATAAAAGATTTAATTCACTTAACATATATCTTTAATTTTATAAAAATTATTTTTTAACAACCATAAAAAAATAGTAAATTTAATATTTATTTTTTTTTATATTAAAAATATCCTGTCCTTTTTTAATTGCACTTTCGAATTCTTGTAATAATAATTTAATTGATGGCATAGAATCATCATTTGCTGGAACTATTAAATTTGAAATTGAAGGATCACAATCAGTATCTAAAATACTAATACTATTTATACCTAATTTATTACATTCTTTTAACGCATTTATTTCTTCATGTTGACCAATAATAATTACAATATCTGGCAATTTTTCCATATTTTTCATTCCGCCCAAATATTTTTCTAATTTTTGTTGTTTTTTTATTAGATTAGCTACTTCTTTTTTGGGTAACTTTTTAAATAAACCTTTTTCTTTTTGTAGTTCTAATTCTTTTAATTTTTTTATTGATAAAGAAACAGTTTTCCAATTAGTTAACATACCTCCTAACCATTTTTCATTTACATAAAATGAATTACAATTTATAGCTGTTTGTTTTATTAAATTAGAAGCTTGCTTTTTTGTTCCTACAAATAAAATTTTTTTACCAATAGAAGTTGATTTCGTTAAAAATTTACATACATAATTTAAATGAACATAAGTTTTAATTAAATCAATTAAATGAATATTATCTTTTTCAATATATATAAAAGGTTTCATTTTAGGATTCCATTTTCTTGAAAGATGGCCTAAATGCATACCAGCGTTAACCATTTTTTCTAATGTAATTGTCATAATTTTATAAAAAATTGTTTTATTTTTTTATCATTCAGTTGACTTTTATTATTTTTATTAAACTAAAAAATTAATTTATAATTTAATTTATTTGACAAGCAATTAAATTATAAGTTAAAATCTAAAAAAAAATATTAAATATATAAAGTCAATTAATAATTATACCATAAAAATTAAAATCAATCCAATTTATTTTTTTACTAAGTTAATTAAATAAACTATAAGGGCTTATCGTCTAATGGATAGGACAAATACCTTCTAAGTATTCAATACAGGTTCGAATCCTGTTAAGCCTAAAAGATTAAAAATTAAAATTAATTATTTACATAATTTTTTATTTATATTAAAATAATTATAAATAAAATATAAAAAAGGAAAGATGGCTGAGTGGTTTAAAGCGACTGATTGCTAATCCGTTGTATAATCTTATTTTATACCGAGGGTTCGAATCCCTCTCTTTCCGAATATCAGTAATTTATTAATTAAAATATTTTTATTATTACTCCCCAGATAGGACTTGAACCTACGACCAATCGGTTAACAGCCGATTGCTCTACCACTGAGCTACTGAGGATTTTATTAATTATTTTTATATTATAAAGATAATATAAAAATAATTAATTGTCAATTTAAAAATTTAAACTATCACCACGACGATATTGTAAATAAGCAGTTACTAAAAGACCGCTAATTGTCACAGGTACTAATCCTAAAACAATTCCTGATAATAAAGGTTCTACCATAATAAATAATAATTAAATAATAATTAAATGTTTTATTTTCACTTATTTTACTAATTTATAATAAATAATCTTTTTATAAAAAATTAAATTAATTTAATTTTTACAATAACTAAATAACAAATAGAGGCTGTAACTAATCCGCCAATTAATAAACTAATATAACTAATTAATGTTAACATAATAAAATTTTTTTTTTATTTAAATATATTAAAAATTCATTTCAGCTAATTGAACTTTTTCAACTTGTTTTTTCTTAATTACTAAAAAAATTTGTGTAATAAAAATAGTAATTAAAAAAATAATTAAACCTTGAACACGAGCTGGGTTTTGTAAAACTATTTCAGTTTCAGCTTGTCCAAATCCACCAACATTCGGATTATTTGTTAACGGTTGATCAATTTTAACAGTTTGACCTTCAGTAACAATAATAGTTGGTCCAGTTGGAATTTTTTCTGTAATTTCTGAACCATTTGATGTTTTAATTATAATATTTGTAGATTTTTTACTAGTCTTTATTTCTGTAATTGTTCCAGAAACTGAAGCATTAAAAATATTATTATTGCTTTTTGACCCATCAGGATATAACTGACCTCTACCTCTATTTCCTCCTAAATATATTGGATATTTTAAATAATTAATACTTTTATCTGTTTCTGGATCAGGCGAAAGTAAAGGAACAGTCATTTTACTATATTCTCGTCCAGATACAGGACCTACTACTAAAATATTATTTGTACTATCATTATAAGGTTGATAATATAACTGACCAACTTTTGTTTTCATTTCTTCTGAAAGACGATCATTTGGTGCTAAAGTAAACCCTTCTGGTAAAATTAAAACCATTCCTACATTTAATTCACCTTTTTTACCATTTGATTGTACTTGTTGAATTGATTTATCATATGGAATTTTAATAGATGCTTCAAAAATACTATTTGGAAGTACAGCTTGAGGAACTTCAATTTCCACAGGTTTTTGAGCTAAATGACAATTAGCACAAACTATTCGTCCATTTGGTTCACGTGGATTTTGATAATTTTGTTGTGCAAAAATAGGATACGCCTTAACTGATTCTGATAAGTTAAAAAAATTAAAAATACATGTTAATAAAAATAAAAACACTAAATTGTTTCGTTTTTTCATAAAACTTTATAAATTATTAAATAAATAAATATTTATTAAAATATTTTTTATTAAATATTTATTTATTATAAAATGATTTTTGTTGAATTCCTTTTTTATTTTTAATTTTCTATTTATATATTAAAAAAATATATAATTAAAGGCCTTTAAATAAATAAGATTTAATTTTAAAATTTTCTTTTCAATATAAATTATTATAAATAAAAATAAAAAAAAAAACAATAATTATTTTTTATTATTTTTTATTATTAAAATATATAGAATAAATTTTTTCTAATTCAAATTGATAAAAACGCTCATTACATAAAATGTAATAAATTAAATAATCTAATAATTCAATATTTATATCTAATATATTAAAAATTTTATTAGTTAAATTAAAAATAATATTTGACATTAATATATAATACTCAATTAATACTAAATAATTCCAATTTATTTCTAATTTAAAAAATTGTATTAATAAATTAATATTAAACAATATATTTGAATTTAAATAATAATTTTTATTAAAATCTAGTTTTTTATTTCTTTTTATCAAATTTAAATTATTTTTTAATTTATAATTTAAATTATTTTTTAATTTATTATTAATTATATTAAAATAATAATTATATTTTAATGAATTTTTAGAAACTAATTTAAATAAATTAAATTTTTTATATTTACTAAATGACCAATACATAATATGTATATTTTTTATTTTTACATTCGGTTCCCACCAATAAGATATTGAATCCCAAAAACTAAATTTTTGATAATTTAAAGTAATAAATATTTTATTTTTAAATAAAAAATAATTATCAAATTGATTTTTTAATATTATTAATTTTTGTTCAAATAAAATAGTATTATTTTGTTTATTTTTAATAATTTTTTTATTATTTACTTTAAATGAATGTTTAACATTTTGAATTAAAACTTTTTTTAATAATTCTACTTTTATTGAGTTATAAAAAAAAGTTTTATTAATCATAAAATTTAATAACCAACCTATTTCTTTTAATTCATTTACTGAAATATTTGACAAATTTTTAATATTATTATTTAATAAAAATTTAATTTCTGAAATGTATCCTGTAATAAGAAATAATAAATAACTTTCAAATTCTTCTTTAGTAATTAATTTTTTAATTACTTGTTTTATAAATTTTTTTTTTTTTATTTTATTTTTTTCAAATTTATTTTTAATTAACCATAAATGTAAAGAATTTAAATTTATATTTTTTTTTAATAAAATTAAAATTAAAGCTTTACCCGCTAAATAAAACGATACTCTATTAATAAAACTATAATCGTTTAATATTAATTGTTGAATTTTTTTTTTTTTTTTATAATTATTTATATAATATTTATTAAAAAATTTTTTTTGATTATTATAATGAATATTTTTCTCTATTTTTCTTTCTTGATTAAAAATAACATAAATAAAAGATAAATTAATTATATTAACATTAACTTTTTTATAATTTAAACTCAGATTTAAATGATTTCTTGAAAAAATTTTATTATTTTTATAAAAAAATTTTTTATGAGCAAAAAAGTAAATATTATTTGTTAATTTAAAATTATACCAAATTAATTTATATTTTAATATATTATTGTATTTAAATATTAAAAAATTTTTATTTAAAGTTAAAATTAATTTATTTTTTATTAAAATATTATATTTAATATTTATTTTAAATTTTAAATAATTATATAAAAAGTTAAATCCTATTATTAAAGGATTATTTAATATATAAGTGGAAAAAATTAAAATAGAGCTACTAAAAATATGTACTTTAAATAATCTATTTAAATATTTATAAAAATTTTTTAAAATAACATAATTTTTCTTTTTTTTCATAACAAATAATTTAATATTTATTTTATTATTTAATAAATATAAATATCTAATAAATTTTTTATTTTTTTTATAAAATATAGTTCTTAAAATTTTTTTTACTATAGTTAAGTTATTTTTTTTTTTATTTATCCATTTTTTTACTTTTATTTGATTATAAAAATGTAAAACTTTATTCTTATTTAAATATAATATATTAAAATAAATAAAATAATTTGAAAAATTAAATAAATTAATTATTTTTAATTGATTATAATAACTATTATTTAATAGGAATTGATTGATTAAAAATCCTAATTCATAAGATTTATATTGAAAAGATAAATTTTTAAATTTAATTGTTTCTATACCATATTCAATATTTTCAAAAGTATGAATTAAAAATAATGAATTTAAATTATTATCGTTCATTTTATTAAATCCTAATAATTTTTTTTCAAATTTTAAATTATAAATTGTTTTTAACAACGCTGTATTTATAGAGGACGATAAATGAGCTGCACTTAAACCGATTGTTTGATTAGAAAAAAAGTCCCAATTAATATTAGTATTTTTATTTATTTTATTTTTTGAATAAAATTTTAATAATTCAAAACGTTTTTGTTTTCCAGGAAGATCAATATAAATAATTTTATTTAATCTTCCAGGTCTTATTAATGCAGGATCTAAAATTTTAGGTCTATTAGTAGCCCCAATTATAACTAGATCACATCTATTTTTTAAACCATCTAATTCACATAATAATTGTGTTAGCATTGATAATGATTTATTATTTAATTCATTATTATTAGTATTAATTTTTTTTTTTAGATTTATAAAACGAGTATTTTGTAAATTTAAATTTGTTTTTTTTTTTAATTTAGTAAAATAATTTTTTTTTTTAGTTTTATTTAATAAAAAATCTAATGAATTTGTTGTTGAATAATTTTTTACTTTTTGTTTATTATAATCAATTAAAACATCTTTTCTATTTTTGCCAACATTATCAATTTCATCTAAAAATAAAATACAAGGTGATAATTTTTTTGCTCTATTAAATAAATTTTTTAATTGTAAAGCCCCTTTAGCATTTTCAGATATTGTGTCATTTTGAAAATTTAATTTTGATAATTTTTCACCAGATTCTAAAAGAATTGGTACATCAGCTTCACCTGATAAAGCTTTTACTAAAAAAGTTTTTCCAGTACCCGGAGGACCTACTAATAAAAAACCTTTAATATTAATTATATTTTTTAAATTTTTTATAAATAATTTATTATTAATTTTATTTAAATTATCAGTAAAAATTAATAAATTAAAAGGATTATAAATAAAATTTAAAAGTAAATTTTTTTGTTTTTTATTTAATATAACAAATAAATTTTTATATTTTTTATTTTTACTATAAATAAAAAATTTTTTATTTTTAGAAACTAAATTAAATTCAAAATAAGGTTTTTGAATATTTAAATTTGATTGAAAACCATATTTAGAATTTTTTAATAATAATATAGTTTGATTAAAGTTTTGCAAAAAAAATTTTCCACCAACTAAATTATTAAATTTTATTTTTTTTAAATTTACTGTTTTGCCAACTTTTATTTTTAAATTATTTAAAGCATCAAATTCAAAATTATTAAAAAAATTTTTAAAAGCAATTAAAAAAGACTGTCCATAATTATCTTTTAAATTATTAATTAATTGTAAAAATATAAATAAAAATATAAATTGTATTAAAAGAGAAAATTGTTGAAATGTAACAAACTCATATAAATCTGAATTAAAAAGATTTTTAAAATTATTAATAATATTAGAATAATAAAAATTTAAAATATTATAATTTATATTATATTCAAAATGACTTTTATAACTAATTGGAAATAAAAATATTTCATTATAATCATTAATTTCTAATAATTTATTATTAATATAAGGTAAATTTATTTTATTATATTGATGAGAATCAAAAATATAATAATTCTTTTTATTAAACAAAAGTGAATTATAATAAAGATTATTAAATAAAAATTCATCTTTTATAGGATAACTACAAGAAAAAGGAAGTTTAGCATCTAATCTTCTTTTATTATAAATTAAATTTAAATTAGGTTTATATTTTATTTTAATATTTTCTTTTTTTAGTTTTATATTTAAATTTTTATCATATTTAAAATTTAATCCAAAATCCATAGTTGCACTACCAAAAAAAAATTTAGTTTTAATTAAATTGGATTTATCTTTTAAATAAAAATATTTATTTTTATTACTATAATTTATTTGTTCTATATTAATTAAATTTTTTTTATGATATAAAAAAAATAAATTATTATAAAATTTTTTAAAATATTTATAAATTAAATTTTTTTGACCTTGAATTTTAATAAAGGAATTATTAAATAAATTTAATTTATTAATAAATAATAAATAAGTTTTTTTATTATCAGGGTATAAATATCCAGACATTTTTCTTTTTAATAAATCTGAATTTGCTTCACTTATACGGTCTTTAATAAAATCTATTTTTTGTATAAAATTATTTTTTTCATTTATATTAATAACTCCATTTTTATCTAAAGAATTTTTTAAATTATAATTTTTAAAAATAAAAAATAATATTTTATCAGAATATTTCTTTAAATCTAATACTTTATTACTTTTTATTAAATTATTTAAATAATAAAATAATTCTCTTTCAAAATAAGGTATAAAGGACGATTTTTTATTATTAATATTAAAATCGTAGAATTTATTTTTATCACTAGTTTTAATAAAATCTTTATTTTTTAATTTAATTACTAAATTTTTATTTTCTCGATTATATAACGAAATTGGGTTTTTTATTGTATTTTTAAAAAAAAATAAAGAATTGTTTTCTTTTTTATTATTTTCTAAATTAGAAAAAATTAAATTATTTGTTTTATTTTGATAATTACTAATATTTAAACATTGATTTTTTATTTTATCTATATTCAAAAATTTTTCTGTTTTAGTATTACCTAAATTTTTTAAATCTTTTCGAAGTAAATTACGCCAATTAGGTTCATTTTGATTTTGAATATAGTTTATAAATTTATTATTATTTTCTCTTATTAATTTATTTTTATATTTAGTATTAATATAATAATCTTTATTTAATAATAAAGTAAAAGTATTTTTTAAATTTTTTTGATTATAATTAAAGTTATTTATTTGATTATTTAAAAAATATTTTAATAAAAAAAAATTATTATAAATTTTATATTGAAAAAATCTAAAATGAAATAAATTATTATTTATTTTTTTAGTAACAATTTCAGAATTTAATTTGATATTTTGTTTTTCAATTATAGTTTTAAATTTTTCATATTTTAGTTTATTATTTTTTAAAAAAATATAATTTTTATTAGTATTTGTAGAATAATTACATTTATTATTTATTGAATAATAAAATAAATTATTAAATAAAGGTTCTATTTTATTATTTTTATTAATATATTTTTCTTTATTTTCATAATTATAAAAACTGTTTAAATTAGTTGATTTTAAATTATAATTTAAATTATTAATACTTGTATAAAAAATACTATTTAATTTAATTGGAATATAATCTAATTCATAAAAAAAATCTTGCCATTGTTTAAACTTTTCAAAATTTTTTTTTAAAATGATATTAGTAAAAGCTAACTTATTTAAATTATATTTATCTACTATTAAATGTTTTTTTTGATTATCAATAGAAAATTTAAAAAATTTATTAAAAAAACGACCACTAATAAAATATTTATTTAATTTTTTATTTTTTTCTATATTATTTGTATGTATTTTTTTTAATAATTTATTTGAAATAAATTGATTTTGATTAATATTTATATTATATATTCCAATATAATAATTTCTATTATATAAATTTGAATTAAAACAAAGAAAAATAGAATTATCAAAATAATTAATTTTTTTTAATTTATTCCAATTAATTTTTTTAAAATATTCTGTATAATTAAATGTTTCCCAATTTAAATTTGATGACATTAACATATTAAAATTATTTAAACCAGGTAATGTTTTTTTAAAAAAAAATTCAGAATTACTATTATTATATATAAAATTCTTTTTATCTAATATATAACCTAATAAAGGTAATAATAAAATAAAAAATAAATTCGAAGGAAAATTAATAAAATTAGAATGTAAACGTTTTTTTAAAAAAATTAATAAATTATATAAAATTGAAAATTGATGTATCCATAGGAGTAGTTTTTTATTTAATAATTTTTTTTTATTAGAA
The DNA here is from genome assembly GCA_032356285.1 of Smithsoniella earleae. Taxonomy (NCBI): domain Eukaryota; kingdom Viridiplantae; phylum Chlorophyta; class Ulvophyceae; genus Smithsoniella; species Smithsoniella earleae. Next base: position 6,851 of record JAULKQ010012433.1, on the reverse strand, counting down.
ATTAATTTTTTATCGATTTTGTTTTTCATAAATTATAAGTAGTTTTAATTATTTAAATAATTAAAATGAATAATGTATTTTTTAAATTATTCATTTTAATTATTTAAATTAAATAACAAAGGAATTTAAAATTCCTAAAACAAACACTAATAAAACCCAAACCCCAACACCAGAAAAAATAATACGTTTATTTTCACTCCAACCATTTGGTGAAGCAAAAGCAACCGGTACACCAATTACAAGAATAAAAGATAATGTAATAAAAGATAAAAGTGTCAATTGGAAAATAGTAGTCATAACTAAAAGTAGTAAATGTATATTATTAACTAACAAAGTTAATAAATTATTTAAATTTTTGAATTCAAATAAAAAATAATATTTCTATTTAATTAAATATTTTAATTTAATTTTTTAATATTTTCAAATAGATTTTTTATTGGGTTACCTGGGATTTGAACCCAGAACAAATCGGTTAAAAGCCGAATACTCTACCATTGAGCTAGTAACCCATCTTATTTTATATTATTTAATTAAATATTTTTTTTATTATAATATTTATTCAATAAAATTACAACTTTTAATTATTGACAATTGTAGTTTAAAATAATATTATGTAATACATAATAATTATAATAATAAAATGGGTCGATGCCCGAGTGGTTAATGGGGGCGGATTGTAAATCCGCTGGTTATACCTACGCAGGTTCGAATCCTGCTCGGCCCAATTGTAGGTATGTATATATATATATTATTATATATTTATATACATATATTAAATATAATAATAAAAGGTTTAATATCGTAAAAAAATGTTTTTTATAATATTAAAACTTTTATTATATTTTAACTAGTTGCTTATTTTTTTAATTATTTATGTATAATATTGAAAGTTTAAATAAATATTTAAGAAATATAGCGGGAGTAGGATTCGAACCTACGACCTCAAGGTTATGAGCCTTGCGAGCTACCAGACTACTCTATCCCGCAATTAATAATTAGTTAATAGATAACTAATTATTCATTATTTACCCCCAGGGGAATTCGAATCCCCGTTTCCTCCGTGAAAGGGAGATGTCCTAGGCCTCTAGACGATGGGGGCGGTTATTAAACTAAATTTAAATAAGTTTATCTTAATTTAATATTATATAAAAATTTTTATTTATGTCAATAATTATAATTACATAGTTTAAATTATTATATTTTTAAATAGGTGGTACCCAGATTCGAACTGGGGGATAAAAGATTTGCAATCTCTTGCCTTACCACTTGGCTATACCACCAATTAAATTATCTATACATTATATATAATTATATTAATATATATTATATATTAAAGTATATGTTATATATAATTAAAATCAAATTTTTACATTATTATATAAATTTAAATTTAAAAGAATTAAAAAATTTAAATAAATATTATTTTAAATAAATATTAATAAAGAGTAATAATTACTAATAATTATTACTCTTTATTAATTTAAAATTTTATTTTAGGTAAACTCTAATTATTAGATTTATTTTAAAAATAAAAATATTATTAATATTTTACTATTATATAAATTAGTATAATAGTTAATTTTTTATAAAAGTTTTATTATTATAAATTATATAGATTTAATTAAATAATTAAATAATTAAATAATTAATTAATAAAAGTTATATAATTTATAACTTTTATTAATTATTTAATTTTATATTAGCCATTAATTGAAGGAGCTTCAACAGATGCTAAATCTAATGGGAAATTGTGAGCGTTACGTTCGTGCATAACTTCCATACCTAAGTTTGCTCTGTTAATAATATCAGCCCAAGAATTTAATACACGACCTTGAGAATCAACAATAGATTGGTTGAAGTTGAAACCATTTAAGTTAAATGCCATTGTTGAAAGTCCTAATGATGTGAACCAAATACCTACTACTGGCCAAGCAGCTAAGAAGAAGTGTAATGAACGTGAATTATTAAATGATGCGTATTGGAAAATTAAACGACCAAAATAACCATGAGCAGCTACAATGTTGTAAGTTTCTTCTTCTTGACCGAATTTGTAACCTTCGTTAGCTGATTCATTTTCAGTTGTTTCACGAATAATAGATGAAGTTACTAATGAACCGTGCATTGCTGAGAATAATGAACCTCCAAATACACCAGCTACACCTAACATATGGAATGGGTGCATTAAAATGTTGTGTTCAGCTTGGAATACGATCATAAAGTTGAAAGTTCCTGAAATACCTAAAGGCATACCATCAGAGAATGAACCTTGACCAATTGGGTATACTAAGAATACAGCAGAAGCTGCAGCTACAGGAGCTGAATAAGCTACTGCAATCCATGGACGCATACCTAAACGGAAAGATAATTCCCATTCACGACCCATATAACAACATACACCTAATAAGAAGTGACAAACGATTAATTGGTAAGGACCACCGTTGTATAACCACTCATCTACAGAAGCTGCTTCCCAAATAGGGTAGAAGTGTAATCCAATTGCGTTTGAAGTTGGAATTACAGCACCAGAAATAATGTTGTTTCCGTATAATAAACTACCTGATACAGGCTCACGAATACCATCAATATCTACAGGTGGTGCAGCAACAAATGCGATAATGAATACTGAAACAGCTGTTAATAAAGTAGGAATCATAATTACACCAAACCATCCAATGTATAAACGGTTTTCAGTTGAAGTAATCCATTCACAAAAACGAGTCCATAAAGATGAAGCCTCGCGACGTTCTAAAATTGCAGTCATATTATTTATATTATTTTTAAAAATTAAAAATTTTCCCAAACTTTTATGTTTGTTAATATATATTATAACAAATAAAATAAAAATGTAAAAAAATATATTTCTTTATATTGAATTTAACACATGTATTTGCGAACAGGGGGAATCGAACCCCCGACCTCGCCTTGGCAAGGCGATATTTTACCTCTAAACTATGTTCGCGTAGTTTTTATACTTTATTAATTTATTTAATATAATTTATATTATATTAAATAAATTAAATATTTGTCAAATAATAATATTACTTTTTTTATTTTATTTATTTAATAATTTATTTAATAATAATTTATCATCAATACCAGGCCACGCAATACCATCTAATTTTAATGGTAAAGTTTCACCTAATTCTAAATATTTTTTTGATTTTGAATCTAATTTTGATTTAGTCCAATACCAATTATAATTAGGTAAACGATTTAATAAAAAATCACCAGTTTGTTTATTAATTACTTTATTAGTACTAGTTTTTAAATTACGAGATGTATTACTTTTATTTGTATCAAATTGTAAAATTTTTTTTAAATTTTCTAATTGTTCAGATGAAAGTTCTAAAGATGGTAATTTAAAATATAAATTATTACTTTTTTTTATATTTTCAATTGCTGGAGACCATGATTGAAAACTAAAATAGGGTGGTAAATATGCAGCTTCTATATTTTTATTATTTGTTTTCAAATTAGTAGAAAAATCACCTGATTTTAAATTATTTGGAACATAACTTGTTTTAATAAGAAATTTTCTTAAATTTGTATCCCATCCAATATAAAAGGGAGCTGTATTATTTAATAACATATATTTGGATAAATCTAAATTTACTTTATTTAATTCTTCATGTAAAAAAATTTTATTTTCATTTGAAAAATTATTATATTGAGGTTGATCATATTTTAAAACTTTTTTATTAAAATTAGAATTTATTGATGTTAAATTATTTTTATTAAAATCAAAATTTAAAGAAATAGCATTAAAATGTCTAATTAAACTTAAAGATCCTTTAAATTGTTGGTTATAGACTTTTTCACCATATGATTCTTTATTCGTTTTAACTAGTTTTTTATAATCTTGAATAGTATTTAAATAATTTTGTAAAATTAATCGACGTTTAAATAAATCAATTTCATCATTTATTGTTAAATTATAAGATTTTGGTTGATTTAATAAAAAAGGATACATATCTAAATTCATTAAAACTTTATAAACAGGATTTTTATAATATTTTTCTCGAAATTCACGATGTATTTGTACTTGTTTAATTTGATTTTTTGAATTTGCATCTTGATAACCAAGATAAATATCATTTCTAAATAATTGGGTAAAAATTTCTTCAATTGCGTTTTCTTTCTTTTGAAGTTTGGTACTATATAATTCTAAATTTGGAGTTTCATAATTATTAACTTCAAATTTAATTTTTTTAAAATTATTTTTTTCATTACTTTTTATTTGTTTTCTACTACTATTTCTTTGATCATTTCTTAAATAATTTCTATTTTTCCAAAATGTTTCTGATTGTAAACTATATTGTTCATATTTTAGAAATGTTTTTGGTTCTGTTTTTATTAAATCGGATTTATCAAAATTTAATGGATTTGTAGTTATTGTTATTAATGAAGGTTTATCTTTATTTCGTTTAAAAGAATTATAAACTATTTTTGGTAAATTATTATCTAAAAAACGATCTTCATAAATAAACCCTAAAGGACTATATATTAAATAGTCAAAACCATAATAAGGAATATTATTAAAACATAAAATTGTTATTAAAGATAAAGTAATATAATGAAAACGTTCATTAAAAATTATAAATGGAATTTTTGAAAATATAATATTAGAAATAAAATTACTTATTTTTATTATTAAAAAGCCAAATAAAATCGTAAAAATAATATTACCTAATAAAATACCTGATAAATAACAAAAATTATGAAAAAAAAAATGTTTAATATTATCATTTAATTCTAATAAATTTGAAGAACCAGTTAATGTTAAATTACCAAAATAATTATAAATTGATGTTTGTTCAGTCCAAGATAAAATAAGATTTAATCCAAATAATCGAAATAAAATAGGGTTATTTTTTTTAGAAAAATTTAAAATTTTTAAATTAGGATTGTGAATCATATTATATAATAAGTTAACTAATAAAAATAAACCTAATAAAAGATTAAAAGGCTCAAACATTAAAAAAGGTACTATTAAAAATTCACAACCAAATAAAATGAAACTAAAAAAAATAAATTGACCAAAAATAGTACCTAAAGTAGCACAAATACCAGCAGGTATTCCATTAATAATTAAAGCACGAATTGCTAATAATTGAGGTACAGAAAAGGGTAAAACTAAAAAAAAACTATTCAAAAAACCAATTATAAAATTTTTTGAATTTAATGATGAATATTCAAAAAATGAAAAAAAATTTTTATCTAATTCTATTTCAAGTGCTGATTCAAATAAAATCTTTCCTTCTAAAATAGCTATATAATTATGTTTAAAATTAGCTGGTAATTCAATAAAATCATTTATCCATTTAAAAGAAAATATATAAATAAATAATAAATTTACTGAATTACAAATATATAAAAAAAATGATTTAAAAAAAATTAAAATAGTAAAATTTTCATTTAAATTAAATATAATATAATTAATATGATCAATATAATCTTTTAACGCGTTCATAAAAAACATTTGTTATTTCCTTCAAATTTAATTAAATAATATTTGTAAAAAAAAAATTATATATTATAATATTATTTATAATTAGTTATAATTATGGGCTTGTAGCTCAGTGGATAGAGCACACGGCTACGAACTGTGGTGTCGGGGGTTCGAATCCCTCCTAGCCCAATTTTTAAAAATCAAAAATAAATATAATTATAAAAAATTAATAATTTTTTATTTTAGTAATTTAGTTTTTAACAAATTAATAAATTTTTATTTTAATTTGTTAAAAAACCATAACTATGTAAACCTTTTCCCATTAAATTAACACCTAAATAACAAACCCAAATAATTATAAAACCTAAACTAGCTAATAAAGAAGATTTAAAACCATTCCAACCTTTTGATAAACGAGTATGAAAATATATTGCAAAAATAAACCAAGTAATTAAAGCCCACGTTTCTTTAGGATCCCAACTCCAATAAGATCCCCACGTTTGATTAGCCCATATTGCACCAGATAATAAACCCATTGTTAATAAAGGAAAACCTAAACCTAAAATTCTATAACTTAAATTGTCTAATAATAATAAGATAGAAGAAATTTTTTTTGAAATATTATTGGTTTTATTTAAATTTTTATTATTTATTTCAAAATTAAAATAATTTAATATATAAAAATTAGTTTTTAAATTAAAATTAAAAAAAAAGGTTAAAATTAAATAAGTTATAGAAAATAAACAACCACATAATAAAGTAGCATAACTAAGCATCATTACTGTTACATGCATTAATAACCAATTAGATTTAAGAGCAGGAACTAAAGCATTTATTGTTTTTAATTCATTAGGTAAGCTAAAATTAGCAAATGTATTTAATAATAATATTAATGGAGTTAAAATAGAACCAAATATAGAATTAAAAAAATTAGTATTTATTTGATTTTTAGTATTAAATTTAATTATTTTAAAATTTAAAATAATTAATATAATAGTTAAACTATAAGATAAAAATAAAATTGATTCATATAAATTACTGATTGGAAAATTATTTGAATTAAACCAACGTAAAAAAAGAAATAAAAATTGTAATATATTACTACTAATAATTAACTTATCAGGTATAGTAATATTAGATTCTAAAAAAAAAGACAAATTTAGCCAATATAAAATCATTGCTAAAAATAATATAAAAAAATTTAAATTTATAAGAGTATTTTCTAAACTAATAATAAACATATTTAATAAAAATTTATAAAAATTATAAAATATTTTGTTAATATTTAAAATGACTAAAAAAAAAAATCAAAAGATAAAAATTAACTACCTACTTTAAAAGAATCTGTAAAAAAACCTAATAATAAACCTAATTTAAAAAAATTAATCATTTTAATTTTTTT
>JAULKQ010012422.1:0-11884 GCA_032356285.1 Smithsoniella earleae | reverse complement strand
TTTCTCACACACCGTCCATCACAACTCCTTCCGTGGCACCGACAGTGGCTGGAGGTGGCCAAGGAAGTCTCGTGCACACAATGGAGCCACAAAGGAATCCCCCTCCAGCGCAACCTAGTGCATCAAGTGACCCTGCTTCGGATTGGCGCCGCAGGCGCAGGTGCGGTGTTTGATTCTTCAATGCCCATCCATCCTAGATGCACTGCCCGCAGCAAAAGCTCTAACTTGTCGAACATGTATGAACACCCAGCAACACTATTATAGATCATTATCGAGAATATAGCTTGCATCAAGGCGCTGATTCTTTTCAACCGAGCATTGCTTAATTTTGTCTCCTTCCAAGCTCGCTTGTTTCATGATTGGAGCTCGCTGTCATTGGCTGAGGCCTCACGATGTTCGTTATACCTACGCGGGATAAACAAACGTCGTTTTCATTTTATTTCTAGCAATTGGGCAGTGTGGGGGCTCCTGATACTGCCACTTGAGGCTATTATACAGAGGCTTTGAGCGGATTCGTCACACGCATCGTACTGAAGCAACAAAAGAAAGCCTAGCATGAATCAAAATTTACAATTCGACGAATGAAAGGAGATCAAGATGGTGAGTGCTACGGACGCTCGAACCAAACAAGGTTTCTACTCTCGTACATTCTCCTCCTTCATTCAGTCGCTTTAATATAGGGTTGAGGCACTCTAATCTTTTTTTCTTACTGTACGATTAATCTTCATCTTTAAAGTCTCAAAGTTTTCCAAGAGCTGTCGTCATTATATCTACTGTGAGGAGTAGCATGCAAACGACAGCTGCACACCGAAGTATTTGATTGATATGCCGAGCCATCATGCCCAGAAGGAACCGTAGAGTATTGGTAGAGTCAAGCCGGGTGACGTGACCACAGGAGCACTCTCTTGTGGCGCGGGGGAGCCAAAGCCACCTGTAGGTGGTCAAGATCTTGGAAAGTCCTGTAACTTTACTTTCTTATCCAAGAACAACAGAAAGTTTAATTTTAGCATGTGGTCAAACTTGCACGACACCTCGTCATCTGACTCGTTCACTCGGTAATGGCCAGCTCATATGGGAACCACGCACATCCCGCTGTTTTCCTTAGTATCATTCCTCGCGGCAACGATACAATAAGAACTATATTGAAGTGTATTATTTCTCACGAAGGGGCTGCTTGAATCGTGTCATCTGGTGCACTTGCCTGTTTACACATCACAGTCTGTATTTACGTCCAGTTTCGAAGCTTCGCCATAGTATAAAGGTGAATACTGTGTTGTTATGTAGAACGTAGATCAAGTCTTATCAAACATGTATGCCCAAACTACCTAGCTGTGGAACATGGAGTACCACTTGATCGAAATAAATATTCGGATTGCGACCTGTGACATCAACAAGTGTGATGGATGATCCCCGAAATTGACCTCGCGATAAATCGTTTCTTGCTGGCACTGCTTTGCTAGCGATAGGGTGCTCAAATAGTTCTTATAGGCATGCTATCGAAACAAGCCAACGGAATCGAATGTACCGAGTATTCGATGTTTTCAGCAGGTTATGAAACCGAAGGCGCCCAGCCGGTACACCGGTTCTGCGTGCAACTCTTCTATGTGGAGTCCTAGCACGCTCGTAGGGAATAGTGGTTTGCGTAACACACAATGTGTAAATCATTGCGTCGTCATAGAGAGCGGTGAACGTTGCACTTGCACGGTAAGAGGCGACACTGGGCAACTTCACACATGGCAGCTATACTCCATCTGCACATTTGACAGCCATAGCGTGTTTCCGGTCACTGGGATACTGTATAATAGACGTTCTGTAACGACGAGGTCTAATTAGAAGACGCAGGGTTAGCCCTTTACGAGCAAGGCGAGCACGTATTCAAGGGACAGCGAGTAATTTGGTTATTGATGACGCAGTGACAGACTGCACACTACAGTGCACTATCAGGTGCGATTAACACTGTGAGCAGTTTCAGCCATTGCAACCGCAGGCATTTTCACAGTATATTCCTACTGCGGTCTCAGTTACGTCAGCATAGCACTTCTTTTCGGTGGCCGGTCGAACCCAGTGGCAAATGCAAACACAACCGTAAAGTTTGTTCATCCCAAGGAGTTCGGCGGTGTTCCTATTCCTATCTGTTAGGATGTCCACCGAAGCTACGTAGCCACAAGCGTGCAGTTATTAACCCATATCATCACATCTTTGCCCGAGTTTAGCTTTCTCTTGTGCGACTCGTCACATTCGGTAAAAAGGTTTCTCTTCTTCGTCCGTTTCCCTGTGTCTCCTTTTTGCTTTTACTCCGTACACTCAATTGCTCGCTTTCGGCACACCGAGCAATCGTGTTAACTGGCTGTAACGGTTACAGTTGGACGTTGCAAGATGCCATTGTGACGCTTTGATACCAAAACCGCTTCTGTATCTCGCAAATCTTGCCCATACGGGTCACACAAGGTTGATTAGCATCTTTGAGCGGGTTACTCTGGGAAGAACCACAACCGTACACAATAACCTCTTTCAGTTGGTACCGTTACTGCCAAAGTGCTTGGCCAAGTCGAACGTTGCAGTCTGGTGGTGCACATCCCTGAAGCAAGGCCTTCAGTCTTATTGTACCCGCCAGTTCCAACGGCCAGACTTATTGAAGTGAAATCGTACCTCTAAAGACAAAACATGTGAAATAGTAACATCTACACTGTCACGGAACGGCTCAACACATGCACCGACGCCAGGAACGGTGGCATGGCTTGTTCCCAAATCTGAGAACATCGCATGTTCGTCGTCGACTGAGGCATTCCGCTGTCTTCTTCGAGATTGTAATTCTAATTCTTGCGATCACAGTAGCTTGGTGTGCCTCATAATACCACTGAGTATGAAGCGATGGTAGATTGCGTGAGTAGGATGCGATGAGGAATGGGCTTTGGTGCCATACAACGACAATACCTCGTTCAACTTCATTGCAGATAATCCTGCTGGATATATCTACTGACATAGTAGTAAGTACTTGCGTAGGACATGTTCCTGGGGTGTTTCTGTTGCCCTTTGCCTCAGAACACTGAACAGAAAGTTTGCATGACCAAAGTGTTTGCTGATGGGGCAAGAGAACAATGTTTGATACTCTCAAAGATTATCACAAACCCATTTCTATTTTGGGCTGGATTGGTAGGTACAAAAAGTGTGTCTAGGGGAATCCAAAGGGAGCTATGGGGAGTAAGCAATGAATGGGAGACGGTGTCCAGCTGTTGGGTGACGGGTTGGTAAGTACAATGCAAGCGAAAAACTCGTAGCGTAAGAGGAAGAGGTAGATTCACACATGTTAATATGATTTCCTTGAATTCTCTTCTACTTGAAACTCATATTTTCTCTAGAAGAATTCAACTTTCTTTTTCGTTGGATACCATTTTAGAACCTTACTTGTTAAGCTCTCAGTTATATTGGTGTTTGAATTGCAGTTCTGTGAGGATGCTCAGCCCCAATACTTAACCAGGCTGTCAGCGATTTGAATATTTGGTATCTGTGCATTGTCCAATTTCATGGTCTTGGTCAAAACTTTGTGGTGAGTAACAATTGGAATCAATTCTAGTAATTACAATAGTAACACTATTCGCCCAGAAACCCTATTAGGTTTAACGTCTGCGCGTGATCTCGAACCAGTCCGCAGTGCTCAACCATTGATATTGAAAGACTTCTTCGCGAGCGGTACGGCTCGAACGCCATAGACTACTATCGCTCTTTCTTGTAACCACATAACTGCCGCGAGTATAGCGTCTTCGTGAGCCACGCTCCTTCATTGTTCAGGTATGCAATTCGTCGACCGTACTGTGCAACTTGTCTGTCATTTGTCTGGCAATACATGTTTTAGGCAATTGATGAGTACGTGGAAGAGCGTTGCATGGGCCAGGTAGAGGGTTGTCGTGACCTGTTCCCTCGGATATGCACATATGTCGAAGGTGATTACTTCAGAAGTACAACGTTATAACAACAACCGCCTGTCCGGTACTATGGACGTCAAGTTAGGCTTCTCATAGTTCGTTTTTTCGGAGTTGAACTCTCATACCGACGCCGCAACTGCGGAAGCTGAAGTGTTGCCTCTCACGTGCCCAGTTTTCCACAATATTGCATTACGGTTTGCCAATTGTGGATCAACGTCACCATGACCAGCCTGCCATTGAATACGGACGTTACCATTGTTCGATGTCATTTTATGTGTACCTTATTTCGGACTGGGGTTCATGTCACGCAACGAGATTCCAACCTGCACACAAGCTCCTCTCGGCACGCGCTGACTCAAGACTACTTGAAGGACTGGGGCGTTAATGCATCTCCTTATGACGTGTTGAATCAAGGGATAAGTTGTTGACCATCTTCTGGTCGGCTCGCACTCGACCAGGTAGTAGTGTTGGTTCTTCACGGCATCTACAGTCAGAGGACCCGTCTTCATCATGCCCCCATTGCAACAATTTACATGCTTGTTCTTTCTACTAATGAGCTATGCCTGAGTGTGTGCGACCTGCTGTTTTTCTTTAGCGGATGTGCCATGTGGCTCTTCGACGTGTGCGATGTAGCACCTACCAACTTGATGGGAAGCTTGGTACATCGATACATGTTGAGATAACTACTACAAGGGAACACGAGAATGGGGAAGAGAGTAGATACATGGATAGCTTATGGCGCATAATTCGAAACTGAAAGGTCGCAGGTTGGACATCCTGCTGAACGTAGCTTCATGTTGTCCAACATCCAAACGCAGTACAAAATATTCGTGATGTAAACCACACCTTCAAGTACCACAGTGACATCTCCATCGTGGCTTGTTCGAACTGCTCACGGAGTTCCTACTAAAGAACGCTGTCACAGGATCCCTCCCCACAGGAATTTTTGACGACCATCTGCAGTTGAAAAGGCGAACGTGGAAACGAATGAGGCATAAACGGCACATTTCTCCTGCTGCAAGTACGCCCAATGGTAAATGTTGTAGCTTGCAATGGAAACACACCGTCAGCTTGCGGTATAGAGGGAGGTTTAATGGATTCGCTGTAGAAACTTTTGTGTGGATTTTCCAAATTCGCGGTACGCCTGTGCCGCAAACTGATATTTGATCAACTGTAGCCTACACAGCTTGTTCAATAAAATGGATCCATGTATCCGTCGCCATAGAAGCCAGGACGGCGCAGCTAGGCCTTTGCAAGAGGAAAAGAACGAAAGATAATTAATCCAAGCGCTCGTTGAGTTACGTTGTCTAAGCTGTGATGTTGCAACCATGAGTTGACTAAGTCGTCTTGTGGTGTTGAACAGTTGAAGATCCAAGCTGTCACATAGGTCTGGCCGCATGCCACTACGGTAGCTTTTTTGTTGACATTTCTTCCCATTTTATTCAGGGCTACAATCCTTTACGGAATCATCATTCATTGTCCAATTAACTGTTCGACTGCCATGTGATCGATCACGTGGCAAGCTTTGGGCTTTCTCGAATCTCGAATGACAGATCTGTGGATTCGATACAGGGAACGTGGTAGAGAGCAACGGGAGTCTGAGAAAGCCTTGATGGAGCGGATGCGTGACGAAGCCGTCCAACTAGAAGATCGGATAAAGAAGTTGGGGCGAGAGAAAGAGACGATGAATGTATGCGGTGCGCAGGCGATACACAGCCGGGACCCATCTTTCTTTCCCGCCTACTCTAACGAACAAAAGACACTGGTTGCCAACACAGAGCGTCTAGCAGCTGTGCTAAGCAAGAGTGGCGCCCCAGAAAACACTAGTGGCAACGCTTCTGCCAGCAACAACCCTTCTCGGATGGATTACGACATATCAACGATTCTGGTGCGACCTTCCGAGGCTGAACGTGTTATTCTGGATTCTTGTGGAGATTGAATTGTATTTGCCAGGTACCTTGTAGTTACAGATGCAACTAAAGCGATCTCAGGCATCAAACCAGCGTTGGCTCAACCGAAACTTTAAGCAAGTCCAATCACAAGACGTATATTGTGCTCCTTGCTGAAATCCGTGGCCGATCCGAGCAAGCCCAGCGTGAGAAACGTGTATGCATGGGTGTCACACTGCGAAGTTCACATTCTATCTCACACCATTCCGACGCAGGCCAGCATGGGTAAACTATCCATATTGCAGCAGCACCTTGTGGCGAGCGGGGCGTTGCCGCTGACGGGGATGTCTAGCGGTGGATTCGTTTGCTTAGCCCAGTCCGGTACGATGGCAGCGATCGGACAGCTCCCGTTGTCTCTCTGGATGTCAAAGTTCATGCATGCGTACGCCGACGCCTTGTCCGAGGAGACGCGTGAGACGTGTCAATGCCTGGTCGGCCGCTGGTCTGAAATCGAAACCCTCATGGACACTTGTTTCAAGTCGGCAGTTCAACACCAGCGTGATCAGGGTGCGCACCTACTCCCGGTTTTTCTATTTTTTCTTTTCTCATTTCCTTGCGTTTTGGTCCCTCATGAATGGTGTTCGTTACTTACAGCCATGTCAAAGATCGCCAGCGAAGTAGGCAGTCGAGTCAGGAACGCGGCGAGTTCAATGGGGTTCACGCTCGCTCCCGCGCCCGCCGCGCCTGAACAATCTTCGAGCATGCATCCTGGTCCCGCGCCTCCCCCCGCGGCGTCCTCGGCTCTTCAAAAGCTCTCGCGGCTCGTCAACGCGATACCTGTCCCGGACGTTTCGCCAGGCGACGCGTCATTGGTGCGTCGCAGCCTCCGCCAGTCCTTTCTCAAAACACTGCCCAAAAGCCTTGAAACTGCCATTATCCAAACCCTACCTTCGCGAAACTGTGTGAAAGGCACCAACCGTATGCGTCCGCGGCTACCCAAGACGTGTTACAGCCGGTTCTATCCGAACACAATCCTGGATACATCAACTTCTATCTGCCCAAAACTACCGTGAAAACTTTGATCTAGGTTCGGCCAAGGTTTGTATTTACTATGGTACAACAAATGTGTCTTCCAGCGGCAAGGAGAACGTTTCTTGTGGCTAGACGTGCACAAAATTCCAGTAGCCCATTTCCTTGAAATCAAAACGAATGTCTTCAAGCGAAGCCCAAAATAGCCACAAAAGTAAGACGTTAGGCTACATTAGGACTGAAATCGGAGTCGGTACAGGCACCGCTGGATTCGTACGCCGCGGGCGCGGCAAGCAGTAGCGCGAAGCCAAATCGTCATCAGAAGGCGCACGCGAGCACGTCGGCAACCGCGACTGTGTCTACGGAAACAAGTGACCCAATGCATGACTCCCACGCACAAATCGCCGCGGGAAAGAACGCCGAGACGCTGCTAAGTGTGCAGCACAGGTTTCGAGCTGCCGCGCTAGCGAGCGCGCGGATGACGCTTCCTCAACATGCATTTGCGCAATTCTTGGTGTTCCCGTCGCGCATGGATGAAGGCGGACGCATGCTCGCGCGCGCGCTGACCGAGGACGACGAGCTGACCAAAAGCCCCGGAAAATCCGTCTTCCCGTTGAAGGGCCGAAAGCCGTAGCCTCCGGCTTTCCGTGTACGGCCTGGACTCGGAATGGATGATCTAGTGACTCAGTAGCAGCAGCTACCAACCGCATGTACCCATTACCTCGTAGAAACTTTCCAATAGAAAAAAACCTTTTTTTACGACTCGTTACCGTTACCATGTGAACCATTGGACTGGTGAACCGTGCGCCCACAGGGCTTGACTTCGCTGATCGCGCTAGCAGGCGCTTTCAGTTCCATACCCCGTATTACTTTATGCTGGACGGATGTAGCAATTGCTTAGCAGATGCATTGCAAAATTGTTGCGTACATCTGTGCTGGTGGGCTACGTAATTCTGTTCAATAAGCACGAGGCCCCGGTGCATCTTCTGCAGAGGCTCGTTGACGTCGTGACTCATAGATTGTGACTAGAGCTGGATCAATTCTTCTGTACTGCTTGGGTGTTTTGACAGAGCGTGGAACGAGTGTCTGTTGTACTCTCGAGGTGAGTTCCGCTCTTCTGCTTCTTCCAAGCAGTGCTGCGCCGCTGCTGGCCAGCTATTCTCCCAGAAGAACGTGGACAGACTTTACTTGAGACTGTCAAGGGTGGTAAGCTTGGTGTGGCACTTCAACTCGCTCTCTTGACACGTTCTGTTGATATCGAACGTTGTCGAAGACATTCGAGAATTCAGGACAGCGGCAGGAATGAAATCACCAGGATGAGGAATTATTTATTTCAGATGTAGGATAATTGACAGTGTGCAATGTAGATTGCATCCCCTTAGGCACCGTTGACTGATTCGTCAGACCCATGCTTAATTAAGGAGTTCCAGGTGACTGCAAGGCGTATGAGATATATCTGTGCTGAAGTAATGTCTTCGATTATTAGGAGTTGAACTGCCTTTTTAGGAGTTTGTTTAGATGACTGGAGCGTTTGTCGTTTATTTCTGACCGGTGTAACTCTAGTGCCGTGATGTCCAGAGTCAATTCTCCCAGAGCAAGCCACTTCGCCTGCATGATGAGTTGTTGGAAAAGCGCCAAATCCTCTCGGGTTCAATTGTCTGAGATTTCACGTTGTCCGTTGTATAGTACACTCTTGAGTGACCTTGCACGAACTCCCAACATGACTTTATCAGTTCAGTGCGTTTCGCGTCGGAAATAGAGCTTATTCCGTCCGGCTGTTCTGATCCGAGCAAGTCACAATCCCTCGACTAGCCTATGCCTCTGTAGGTAAGAACCGCCGTTCCTGACTACAACCGAGCACGGGCAATCTCAGCACTACTTTTTTTAAAATTTTGAAATACACCACAACACACATGAAGCCGTAATAGTAAAATAACTTTTTGGAAAATCAATCCGGGTTTTTCGCAATTTTTAACTTCAATTAGGAACGCGTAACAATACGGAGTTGAGTGTGGTTTCAATTCGACTTAACGAAAGCGCCTTGCCGTCCATGGGATAGTTTTAGATTTAATATCCTGGGCTCGTTGGGATGCTTGACCACGCCACGGTGTCGAGTGGCCACCGGTGCGAAATATCACTCCATAAAGTTCCTGGGAGGGGCACCTCAAGCCACAAACCGTTCGTTAACCTAAGTACGAAGCATTTTGACCCTAGACCCTAGCCGGCAAAGGAAAATGTATTGAAAGGATAATTTTCAGGATAAGGTCACGATCTGTTCACAGGTCGGCGATCTACGCCGCGATGTGAATTGAAAGGTTTCTTGCGACTCCATGTTACATGCATGAGCTGCAGGCATTTATTTAACAGTTACAGATTGCACAATAGATGTAGCATGTAACAGTGTTCACGTGCACATCGCATCTGCAGATTGTGTGAACAAAGTAGCACCGTTCAGAGCGCAGGTTCCATGAGACATATGCATGCACACACCTGGATGACAGGTCCCTCATAACCAGCGACGGAACTTGTGCGACAGAAAATGTCGCGACAACGCGGAAATATACCGTTAGATTGAGTTGTTTTTGCTTTGCTCGAAGCGCGATACGAACTATGCGTCACCATTATAACTTATTTTGAATTGGCTTATTCTTGTTAATATTATTACATGTATAACGGGACGGATATACGCCTGTAACAAATCACGTGGCTGTGCACAAATCAGAATTACTCACCTGGATGTTTCTAGAACAGTGTAGAAGCCGTAACGATGTGAAATTATAACGCAAGCGCGGTGGAGCTGGTGGCTATCGGTGGCACCGAAGCACCAAATGGTGAGCAAGTTACGGTTCAGAAACAGCCCTCGCCGCGTCCGCTTAAACCGTTCGGCGCGCGCGCGGCTTCACAGGGGCGATTCGAAGACGCCATTATCATTCGATTCATTCTCTTTGCAATCGAAGCCTTCAGAAGCAGCGATTGTCGCGACATTTTGGAGCGCAAGCGCGCTTTTTGAAGCGATTGTTCTGTATGCCTTGCGTTGTATTTGCACACCCATTGTTATTGCTATACAAGTGCGTGCTCTGATCGATGAGTGACCTTATCGGATGTTACTTTTAATACAGGAAACTCTGGATTTGTCGAAGTTGACTGTACTGTTGTAACATTAATACAGTACACAAGTTACAGGAATGTACACAGTGTAACTCTGGATATGTACACAAGTTCGGGCTTACATACGTCATTGCAATGTGTGATGACTGTTTACGTAATGAATTTCCATTGTTACAAAGTGTGAGCGCGGACCTTGCCGCGGCCGTCCGCTATCGCCGTAACACTGCCTTCCTTCTGCTGCTTTGCGTCGGTTAGTGCTACAGCCACCGAAACAACCGGAGCTGGCCGAAGGTTGTAACAGGCTTGAAAGCTTCAGATCGTCGGCTCTCTCTTTGTGTTTACATAACGTGTATGAAATGTGGATTCGCCACTCATGCGACGGCTCGAGTTTTGCGCGCGGCGGAATCAACTGTGAAAAAGAAAACCAGTAGAACGTTCAAAATGGTGGGTTGCGAGCTGTGTTGAGCGCACAATCACAAACTTGATGCGGAAATAACCCGAAAGTAACTGGATATGTATGCATGCATGTTCAAGCCGACTTCGACGAGAGGCCGCGACGGAATTGTCTGATGTGGATAAGCTCGGGACGTTTAGGAGTGCACAACTTTGAGACCGTGTGCACATGGAACGTACACAGTGCACAATAAGATGTAACATGTAACAGGCTCCAATGACGTGTAGCATGAAGAAGCAAGGTGTAGTCTCATGGAGAAAAACACGCAACCTCGCACTCGCCCGGCTGTAGCCCTCCAATCTTCATTCGTGTATGCATCAATCAGAGTCGCTGTAATTCAGTCCGGGATTTTCTCCCCCTCGCGACGAACAGCCGAGCCTACCTCAGCCATGCATGTTCTCAACACTGTGGATGTACAAGACATGCATGCAGCTATTGCTTTCTGTTCTAGTAGTTCAATATGTAGCCTTTCGCATGGTCTTTGTCTAATAGCTACGGGTATGAATCCGACATGTGTTGAATGTCGAGACATGTTCGTACATGTGAAGTGGACATATAGTGATTCTTTGAACTGGTACGCAGGCTTAATGACCAATCATACTGCTGAGAGTATCTTGCATTAATCTTGTTCTAGTTACAAACACTTCAGAAACACACGTTTGTATACTCATTGAAGGTGGTAGCAGCGCTGCAAGGATGGTCAGCGCATGCGGCATCTTATGGCATCTGCATCATGAGCAAATCGGACGATTCAGTGCTCGCATCGAATGACCAGATGGGGAATACTGTATTGTATCGCCATGGCTAGAGCGAACTGAGAGTTCTAAGCGCTGTCAGCGAGCTGCTTAGCTTGGATGAGCAACGAGAGTAATGGGTTGTATTTTCCTCGCGCGATCGAATGCTTCTATTAGACGGTCGAACGAGCGCATGGACATTTCAAAGCAGCATATCTGAAGATTTCGCCCTCTGCACAATGGATGGTTCCGTGTGTGATTGCGAGCGAACGGTCGGGTAATTTTTCTGAGAAGAAAATAACCCTTTTAGGTTACCGCAGAAAATCTTCCCTAACCTCAGGACGATGGACGTCCGGTGTGGGTGCCGCTACCGTTTCCTGCACATCCATGCTATGATCTACAGTCATTTCACTTTAACTCATACCCCCTAATTTCAGCTCAGATTATTCTCCGGTTGACAATGCTTCTGGCCGAGTCATAACGTTGGTGTGTCAACTGATAGAACGTTGAAAGAGCGAGGTATGTATGCAGTATCGATTATCAAGCATGTTGATGAGTTACACTTGTCAACTTTCAATATTATTAATGCTAGTGCGTTCCATTGTGGTAAATCTTCCCACCTGAGATCGTGAATCGTGTCACAGGCTTCTCCCAATTGCTACAGAAAGTCACCTCTAAATCTACCGATGTTCTGTGACACGTACTCTTTGAACTGTTCTCTGAGCTTGCTCTCTGAACGTTTCAATC